>JAUYWI010058856.1:0-16283 GCA_034780595.1 Parotoplana pacifica | reverse complement strand
GATTAGCATGTACCCAACTCGACTTGGGTGAATTGATCAGCCTGCTTTTGAGGCAGACTCGACTTGAGTTAATTGATAATAATTTGTCTATTTTGTCATTTACCCGCAAACGTTCAAACAGATTTCAAATGCAGTTCAGTAGTTCCTTGTAAACTTTATTCACACGGGTAGGTACTTTAAGGATTATTGAATGTAAGTATTAAAAACGTTATTCCTGCTGTATTCACCATGTTAATACTTGTATTCAAATTAATAATAGAAATTAGTTACATCTCAAATTTCTATTATTTTAACAAGAAATGGGTGAATGGCTTACAGTCTCTCTTTGATATTGTCCAGGAGCGTTACATTATATTAATGGTACAAACTATTCAACAAATTCTGTTAAATATTACAATACCAATTGCTTACTCAATGCAATTAGTTTTAGAAGTGTGCTACATATATTATTGATTTCCAGCGAATACCTTGACAATTACTTAATCACACATTTTATTGGCACAGTAGGATAGGAGTCATACGTTTATGAAGTGCTTTTGCAATAGAAATTAATCATTAACACTAGCTACCGATCATCGACATTCAAAGTTTGGTTTACTATCTGGAGAAGTTTTTTGTCGCTGGGATAAAGGATGCCAATAATATTTGAATTTAAGATTCCATATCTTTCTTATTATATAATCAAATAAATTTACTGGTTTACTTTACAAGAATAATAGCTATTAGAAACGTGGCAAACGTCAAAATTTAGCAAAACTGTCTTTCATTTTCAGCATTAGGAAAATAAATCTTACTGCAACATGTTCAGTGACTGTGCCCTAGTTGTATTGGTCTATTCTATTTTATATTTTGTTATTTTCATTGCAGCTTCTCAGAAGGCTTTCCAGAAGGTGGTTCTTACCAAGATTGTGTCACTGGAGCAATTATTGACCAGTCAAATTGAAAACGGAACGCTATAACGGTACAAAGGGGGGTAATCTCAACTGGCCCCTGACTACTAAGGAACACCTGACTTGGCAACTAAATGGTTCAACACAATTTGACTTCATTGGTAACAGGTAAGCTGTATATACTATTATATAAAATTTCCTGAAGATTTATAGTCGGAATATGAAGGGCGGATTAACAAGAAATGTTATAGTGTAATTGTATAGATAACAGTTGGTTCCCTTCTAATTCTAGTCGTATTATCGAGAGTAGACTCTACCTATATTTCTGTGGGCTTTATTTTGTATCTGTAATACCTTTCTTCTCCTGGCTTAATTTTTAGTGTATGTGATATTGTATTTTATTCAATTAACAGCTTAATATTTGATTTATATATGATTGTATATATTGGATTATGGCAACCTTAATTACAGCTTCATTACAAAGGGTTCATTGATGAATTCTTACTATAAATGGCTATAATGTGGAATAATTCGTGTTATCAATTTATATTAACCCGTTCATAATGTAAATTTATGATATTTTATCACTTCTTGTGTCTTTGTTTTTGGGATGTTAATAATGCCTTATCAACAATTATAGTTGATAGGTGAAAATTAAATGAAAGGGTTAATATAATATTAATTGATAAATTATAAATGGATTTTCTATTGAATAGTAAGAACTGAATGGATTTTCAGCAATTAAAATATTAAAGAGATATACTACTTAAGTAGTATAATTAGTAAAATATTTTCCAAAGATTCGATTCGAACAGCTGCGGACGTTCGCCGGACTTTTAAGCGTTGGAAAAATAGGACATATTGCGGGCTTTTGGTGCGGACGTTCGCCGGACATTTAAGCGTTGGACAAACAGGACCTATGGCGGACTTAGGTTCGGACCAATGGCGGACGTTCGCAGAACTCAACAGCGACTTCCAACGGACGTTCGCAGGACTCCGCTAGATGACAATACATGTCACATTAATATTTTTATGGTTTTTATATTTTTCGAATATGATGTACCTATTTAAATTTCTTCAAACCCTACAAATCAACGTCAAATGGTTCAGTTGTAGATAGTGGGGCTTTTGGTTGTTAACATTTTTAAAACTAATAAACTCAAATTACTTGTGTTGGAGATAATAGCCAAAGATACAATTTCATATTTTCCAATCTTTTATATGATTTTTTGAAAGATTATTAATGTCAATGTCTTTTAGTAGAGGCATAGCCACCTGAATCAATGTCGGTAACTCTTTGAATTATAATTTGGCTAATTATATATAAGTTCTTTCTATAATCTTTTATGTCTATTTAATATTTAGAAGCATCAGTTAACAAATGATGACTTCTTATTGACAGTTCAAAAATTGCCCATTTCTGCGGACATAGCATAAAAAACGGATCAAATAACACACAATTTATTTTTGACAAAAATACAAAATAATGTTCACTATTTTTTATATAACACATGCAAATATAAACTGATGTTCTTAATACGCACAGATAGAATATAATGTTCATAATTCATATGTATTGTGATTTAGTTATGGGCATCATTAGGTATTTTGCATTTACATTTGGCTTATTTAGTGAGAGAACACTACAGTTTGAATTACACTAAGAAAAATAATCATGTCAAGAGCAATAATAAACAAATCAGAAATACTTTGATAAAAATATACATACTACTTATTCATACTACTCGCAAATGATAGCCCAGGAGAGCTGTTTGGGCTTTGTTGGGCCTCATCATCAACCAGGCATAATCACAGCTTGAGCGATATAAACTGTTCGTATATTTCATATCAAAGCGTAAAATTAAAGAAACATTTATATAGTTTTTGTATAAGAAGAGTGAAAATATATTGATTTTCCATAATATTGCCGGTAAATATACACTAAGATATTTAATCACAATAGATCTGAGACCATAGTACAATGTTTGTTGGGAAATTATTTTTTTTGGAAAATTGAGAACAAGAATTTGTTATACACTATTTCCATAAATACAAGAGCAGCGCCCGTTCACTTGTCAGACAGAGAACGTTACATAAAATGTCAAACTTCGAACAACAATAATATAAGTTTTGTATAATAATTGTTGTCATAGCATTACGTAAGAAAAGATACCTACAAAAAGGTTTTAGATTTGTTTCAGATTTATAAGTCACTGATTCACAAGTCAATGATAAGTATACAAATGTTACTTTTCAAATCGAGCAACCATACTCTTACCAAAAGTAGTCATTAATTCAATGAAAGGAAAACAACTGAGCACACTCACCCCCAGGAACATCCCCAAATTCGCGCCAATATCGGACATTAAATTATATAAACCATAGATATACTCCTCAACATCCACCGTGATTTGGCGCTTTTTAGAAAAAATATGTACGAAAGAAAATCGCCTTCTCATTCGATTTATGGTCCGCGAGGCCTCACCGGAGCTATAATAATACCAATTCCAATATGCCATTACGCTTGCATTGTAGTTGACAATATTCTCTTTTTTAAACAGTGAGAGATACGAATCCTCAATATACCCATACACATTTTCATCTGTTGGCCAGTCGTTGACATTTGATGAAACCGTGTAAACACTATTGGTACATAATTTTGTGCAGTTTGGTGTTTTATTCAATCTTTGGAATCTTTTTCTTTCCTTTAAATAGCACTTAAACTTGTCATACAATGGCTTGACTGATGTGTCGTTTAAAATAGTAAAGTTGACTAACGAAGCAGACATTTGTCCAGCAAAGAATTTGTCAAGGAACTGCTGATAGTTCTCTCCAAAATCTTTGTTGAAAACTGATGAAATAACCTGAAGACAACTTGGAGGAATTTTTGATAAGTCATCGGGATCTGCTCTTTTGTAATGTTCCGGATGTTGACATCCGCATTGTTGAATCATTTTGTTTTGTATTTCTTCCTCAATACAGTCATTTTCTGAAATGACGTATTCCTTACCAAGTCCAACAACGTTTGACTTGGGCATTTTACCAACACATTCATTACCGCGACGATTTTTGGTCACTGTCTGCATATTTGAAACTTGTATTTCTGCTTTGCTTCCGACTGTTACAGCAATGGCATCCTTTTGTAGATCAGGGAGAGTATCAGGCTCATGAATTGAAATAATATAACCTTTGAATACGGAAAACAGTTTATCATCTGTTGGACAATCATCGTCGGTAATTCCTGCAGCTAAAAGAAGTTTCAGACCACTTCCTTCACCGAAAGAACGATCATTGAATTTGAAAGTATAGCAGCCAAAGTGGTAAGGATGGTAGTGCATTCTAAAATTTCTAAACGAACATTTCACTCCATTAAATACACAATCCACTATGGCATCAATTGGAGGTCTTATAAATCTAATATCCTCCTGGTTTAATTGTAGAGCAGAGTAAGCCATAGAGTTGTATCTTGAGACGCCATAAACCCGCAACTGAAACCAATAATGGTAATACCGTGCATTATAATCGGAATTCACACCAAAATTTTGCACTCTATCCCAATCAAACCTTGCGTTGTTGCACACGGTTACATCGGGCCATACAAATTCGGCACCTTTTGGGTGACTAGTGACCGCTACAGGATGAGTTCCGTAGTACGCCAGAAGTTTATCTGCCACAAACCCAAATCCACAGAGTGCCGAAATAAATAGTAAACCAAAGACGATTATATAAAAAATGTCTCTTTTGCTTAATTTTCCATTGACCTTTGAGGTTGGTGTAACTGTCTCTCCGTGGCAAATTTCGAATGTGGCTCTTTCAACATCAGATGGCATTCCCAACTTGGCTCTCCCAGTATTGTACAGTTGCATATCTAAAAAAGTGTGTTTGAATTTATTTACTGACATCGTACCAATTAGCGATTTGTTTGCTGTTACAAATGGGTTTTACTCAAATTATTCAACTAAATTAATCTGCGTTTTTGAAGAAAATATAAAATACATTACTGGAGTGCTTCATGGTGTCACAATCCTCCAAATGGTTTAAATAATTTAAGTAATAGTTGTTATTTAATAACTTTAATCCAAAATACTTAATATTTCTTAATATTAATCGTTATTTAGATAAAATATTGAATTCATTGCTCTTCTAACCAATATTAGTATTAGTTCAGATAGTTGTATCAGGTTAATTTTTATCAAGGATGTTATTAGTTTATTAAAATCTTATAATGATTTCTTTGATCAACAAGATGTTTATGAGCCTTTCCTTAACATCATTGATTTTATTAATTTTAACGGTGGTTTTGGAAACTACAAACATTTACTAAAACCTGCATTAATGTAGCTGTTCCTAATAACATTTCTTATATAGTTTCTTATGATAGTTTTGGTAATATTTGTAATATTGGTTCTTCAATCAACCGTGGCCATTACATTTTTTACATAAAGAATATGCATTGTTGGTATAAATGGAATGATTCCATCTTTACTAAAGTTGAATTTACCTGTTTTTTTAATTCAACCATTGCTTATTTAGCATTTTGTGTTTTGAATAATAACTACGTAAGTCCCCCACCATATTTCTTGTTATTCTTTACCATTTTAACAAGTTTACACCTTTCATTTCTGACTGAGCTGTTTCAAGGATTTAGATTTTTGGATTTTGGATATACTAGACAATACTTTCTTGATCACCAAGCTTGACCGGCCATCCTTTGGTGCTTCCGCTTGGGAGTAGAACAGGATGCACAGGTTAACATAGTTTTGATTTGATCGGAAAATGATGCTGAAGTCATATTAATTTTACACATGTTTTGGTTGGATTATAGTCATTTCTATGATGTTAGTAATGGCTGAGGCTTGGCAGATTAAATTATTGTTTTTTTAATTTTGTATGTTTGCTGCAGTAAAGATTTCATTCTACATAATGTGTTTCATCGTCCCCGTATCTTGCTGAAATGATGTTTTTCGGTAAAAGAAGTGGCCAATTGGCTCTCTTTGAAATCCAACTGCTGCATTAGCTTATCTGAAGCAAGACCTACTTCCACCAGTACTGTCAGCAACTTTCTAGCGGAGGTTCGATGGTTGTTGAGAGCTAAACGACAGAGGAAACGGTTGCCCCCAGGAAGTGTACTTTTCTCTTTCAAATGCCTCAATCCAGCTGTGAATTGTCTGTCTATTGGCTCCAGATATTGAGAGACGGAAGTTGATCATGTCCTTTGATAGATAGACGGATAAACACAGAGTGATCTCGTGGATTCATGACTAATAGTGCAATACAAAGAAGGTTGCACGTATAGCCTAGTTTACTGTGTCCCGTATCTTATCTCATAATTGACAATGATCTTCTGGCTTGCTGCTTGCTTAACGCTTGCAGCATTGGATGCCAATTAGAAATTGGATTTCACCCAATTTGCAATTGAAGTAAACGTAGATTTATTGCAAAAATAATGCCCTCTAGTGCATGTACAATCTCAGACAATGGCAATTTGGCTGTTAGCTCCAAAGCTCAGCCTTGCAAACAAGCATTACAGGATCGTCAAAACGGGCCATGGTTTCCGGACTTCAAATTCGTATTATGTTGGGGCTCTGAGGATAAATAATTGTGTGCCAAATTTGATGAAACTTGGTCAAGTAGCTTAGAATAGCTTAATATCAGGCAGTTTCTTATTTTTGCTAATTTTCTTCAATTTTTCTGCATTTCGTTTAATACCAAAACATAAATTTACTTTAATAAAATTTGGGCGATTAATGATTTTTGTGCGATTAATAAAAATGCAGATCATAAGAACTAATGCATTTATTGGCATACAATAAAAAAAGTTGTCTTACTTCGAGCCTCAGCTTCAGCCTTTTGTACTTCCAATTTCCGGACGTCCACGTTGTGTTGGCGTTGTAAGTCACGTTCTATTTTATCGCTTTCCTCTTTTTCTGCCTCCTTCTCCAGTTTAAAAACGCTCAATTCCTGTAGGCGTTGGACATCACGTTCTATTTTCTCTCCCTCTTCTTTTTCCTTCTCCCATCTAAGAACGTCCAATTGCTGCAGGCGTTGGGTGTTCCGTTCTGTTTTCTCCTCATCCATTCGAAGAACCTGTAATTCGCACTCTCTTTCCTCCCTCATCTGGGTGCTCACGAAGTCACACAGTGCCTGTCCCTCCAGCCCAATTTGTCTCCCCAAGGTCACTGCTTGATGCTCCGTGATAACCGCAGCCATTTTGAAACAGAACTGAAATATAGAAATAATTTGCTACAAGTAATTCTATGCGGATTTCTATTTATGAATTCTATGTAATATGTTTGGCAATAATGCGATCATAGAGTAATTAAATATTTATTACTCTATGAATGCGATTATAATATCAATAAACTCGCAAATTCAACCACCAAATCAGATTTTTCTATTTTGTGCTCTAATGATGCATTAGATACGAATATACCTGTCTGTTAGAATAATTGTTTGGCCAGTTTCTCTTGTATACAATAAATGCATTTTCATTCGATAAATTTATAGGTGAACACAATGATAGCCCAATACAGCTGTCCCGGCCTCATCAGCTACGCATACTCATTGCCTGAGTAACATAAAATGTTCGCATATTTCATATCAAAGCATAAAAGTAAAGAAGATTAGAAAATTTTTGCATAAAAGATGAAAAGTTGAAGATATTCAGAAAAAATGTATTTGAAGCGAGTTTTTTAATTAAAAGCACTCACGCTGTCAAAGCAAGTTATGGCCGTTTAATGAGTTTAAGAGTAATAATAAAAAAACAGGTATACTTTGATAACATATATACTACTTATTCATACTACTCGTGGTATAATGGTAGCTATTCTAATAAGGTTCCGGGTTCGATTTAGAGATGGAGATGCTTGCTAATATTGCAATGTTACGGAGTGAACTGTATTTATTGTGAGCTGGTTTTGCTTTAACTTGGTCAAAAAACAAATTTGAACAGGAAATATAATTTAAATAGCCAGAAACCATTAAAAATATACAAATACACAAACCTAAAAATAATGGCATTATGCAAGCTAAATTGCTGAAAAATGAAAGAAATAGAGTAGACTAATTATTGGAATAAATTATGAAATTAATTAACTGCATTGTTTACTTGACACTATAAATATTTCGAATAATATGACTACGACTGAAATGAATTTCAAAAATCAATATCTAAAATATGGAAGATTAAAAAGAGTAGCTTTTTGTTTCTTTATTCAATTCAATATTAAATCTTTAAAATATATACTAATAAACAAATTAAGTCGTTTTGTTTATTTACTTCAATATTAACTATTCAAGATATAGCCTTTTAAATATTTAAAATATAGGCAATTAAGTAGTTTAAATGTAGACTATTAAATAATTTAAATATAGACTATTAAAAACGTTAGCAATAGTTTTCTGAAATAGCTTCAATGTCATATATTGCAAAAAAAAGACTGTTATAAACAATAAGTTGTAATTGCTTCAATATCAAATACTTAAAATATAGCCAATTAAAAACATTAGTATTTAACAATTTCTGTTTTAACTTGAACACAAGTAATGAAAGCTTACGACTAACATGGTGAATACAGCAGGGATAAAAGTATTTAATACTTACATTTAATCCTTTAAGTACCCGTGTGAATAAAGTTTACAAAGATTTATTGCACTGCTTTAGATATTTGTTTGAACGTTGCTGGCAAATGACAGAATAAACAAATTATGTCGTAAACAAATATCGTCTTCTTATATAAAAAGTGTTACAATTTTCCTCATTCTTCATTTTGATAGAGCAAATAGTATCTTGCAATATATTCTGTTTTCGACGAATCAGATTTTCAGAATGTCAAACGACGATTGGGGATAGGGAAGCGTATTAAGAATATTAAAAAAACGAAATTTGTGTTGTCAGCATGGGAGCAGTCTCCGAAATATAGTTTTTATGAATTAACAAACACATTTTTGATTGTCCACTTTCTTTTTTTGTCTTGATAAAATGGTGATTATTCAAATATAACGAAAACACTTTTAAAAATTAAATATGAGCAACCTAGGTTTCGATTTATATTTTTTAAATTTTTTCAATCATTACACATTAAGGACATATTAATTACAATTATTAGAGAAGTAATTGGGAAATTAATAACAATTTTAATACAATAATATCGAAAAGGAGATTAGGTAAATGAACCATGGAATAAATCGAAAGGGGAATTGGAAATTATAGAAATCAATTTAAATTTCACTATAAAGAATAATGTAAGATAATTTATTGTTTCTATTTTGTAGGTAAGTTATCAAAATTAAGCCAATATGAATTAGGTAAAAGATCAACAGTGTATCGTCCAGAAGTGGTCGAGCTGCCGTGATGGTTTACTATGTCTGTAAGTGAGTAATTGGATGATTTCATTAAGAGAAATGGAAATGCGGTGTTTGTAGAAATTGTTTGAAACGAATAATTTGTAAAAGAATGTATTTTGGAGTTTCCATATATGGAGTCAAAGCTTTGCATAATATGAAGGCATTCCAATGACACAATGCTAGTTAAATGAAACATTTTCTAATTTAAATAATATAAGATTGGGCAATATAGCACCAAAGATGGTCAGCTTACCCAAAAATTCTTGAAATTAAATGTGTTTAAGACTAATAATAAAAAATGGTATACTTTGATAAAAATATGCAACTTACCAATATTAATCGCAAATGATAGCATAGAACAGTTGTTGGGGACTTGTTGAGGCTCATCAGAGAGGTATAATTACTAACATGACGAAATTAAGCAACAGAATGAGAAAATTGATTGTATAGTTACATGCAGAAGGCAAATCTTATCGTCAAATTAAGTCAGATTTAAAGTTATCAATTGGTGTAATATCAAAAATCATCAAACAACATAACGAAACTGGAACTATCAACAATTTATTGAAAAATTGTGGCAGGAAACAAAAATTGAATCCTAGGGAAAAACGTGCCTTAATAAATGAACTTCGTCGTAATCCATTTAGTACTGCTGTCCATCTTAGACAATTTATTTTTGATAGTTTTGGAATTAATATCACAACACAAACAATTAGAAACTATCTAAAACGATGTGGTTTCCTATCCAAATTCTGTTTAAACAAACCTCTTCTTACAAAAAGGCACAGACGTCTCCGCCTCGCATTTGCAAAGAAGTGGGTCAAGAAACCAATACAATTTTGGCGGAAAGTTCTTTTTACGGACGAGACTCGTATTGCATTAAATAATGACAGTCACAAGCATAAAGTGTCGAGAAAAAAAGGTGATACACTTCGTCTTGCTACTTCTTCAGTGAAATATCAATGCACTGTGATGCTTTGGGGCGGATTTACTGCATCTGGGGTACAGCATTTCTTGGACAAGAAAGAACGATGCAATTCAGCTTGGTAAGAGATGGTTCTAAACACGCAAGTTAGACAACTTGCGTGAGGGGTCTTCGGCAACAACACTGATTGGTGGGTCCAGAATGATGGAGCACCATGTCACAGAAGTAGAGTTATCAAGTCATAGATCTTATGGAACAAATGGAAAGTGATGGATTGGCCTCCTCAATCTCCGGACCTCAATCCAATTGAGAATGCCTGGTCTCATCTCAAACATGTGGTTCGTCAGAATCCAGGGCATGACAGGACATCTTTACAGGTGCAAATTTTAAGGACAGGGCATCATAGATTGGGTGTGGATTATTTCGAAACACTTGCACTGTCATTGCCTTCCCGGTTACGAGCTTGCATTAAGGCTCGTGGAGGGCCTACTAAATATTTACTTCTACAAAAGCAAAAATTGAAACAATGTCCACGGTCTCCGCGATTTTTGAATTGGGACAGGTGATAATTGTATTTGTTGTTCAAATGAAAACTTGCGCTTCAAAAGCCACATACCTATCAGTCAAAGCGTTTCCAGAACAAATAATTATGTAATATAATGACTATATGCGGTCAAAGGTATATCAATTCTGATGTCAAAAAAAAGAATATTTCAGCATGATGGCAAACAAGAGACAGTTGTACATACATTGTTTCTCAAAATGAATGAAAATATCACCATAGTATGGTCCAATGCAATTCTAAAATACAAGTCTATATACAAGTCTAAAATCAGACTTGTCCCCCCACCGAAAAATTATAGCTGCTCAGGTATGATTAGTTCTAGAAGCATAGGCAAAAGTTTAGAAATTATTGTAAATTTGACAAACAGACATATACTGAGTTGTTATAGGATTGTTGGCTAACTACAAGCAATGTTAAGAAATCTGTTGATCATTTGAGAAAGTTGTTTTTTCTAGTCTTTTAAAAATGGTATATCTGAAGAGATAAGAGTTTTGCTCAAAGAATGTCACCACTATGAACAATTCACTTTGTTTAACGGATGAATATATGCTAATAGTAAAAAAATGAAATGTTTTAATAAGGAAAATAGTAAATCTAAACATTGTTAAAAATTACCAATACACTACTTTATTGTTCATATTTGTTTCATAGAACAATTAAGAAATTTTGAAAAGTTTTATATAATCAATTATTAAGTTATGAGGGACTTTCACACAATCTCTATGAATATAAGTGGCTTTGGTTCAATAACCTGAATGATAACCATCAGCTTGTATATTCTTATGGCATCTCCTTGGCATACAATCAATAACCGCATTGATGAAATAGTGTGGAACATTGGCAAATACTTCAGAGGCCATTTTGAACAGTTTTGAATCCCTTGAACTTCTCTTTAATCTAATTCCCTCTTCAGATTACCCCATATGTTCTCTCTGGGGTCAAGGTCAGGACTGCAAGGAGGCATCCCAAGAAGGGTGATTAAGCTGTCCCAAAAACACTGCATAGTTCTGGTAGCTTTGTGTGACTGTGCGTTGTCTTGAGCATAATATGTAGAATAAATCTTTACTGCAGAAAACATAAAAATAAAAATACTAAATAATATCAGTCAAGCTTTCGACAGTATTAACATCATAGAAATGAATGTAATCCAACCAAAAGATGTGTAAAAATATATAAATATCAAATCAAAACTATGTAATCGTGTGTATCTTGTTCTACACCCAAGCTGAAGCATGATAATTGTTACTGAATCATTGAAATCAATCATTGAAATTATTTGATTAAAAATAAAAAAGTATATAACCTTTTTTGGCCACCCCTATAATATATAAGTAAAAATAGGAATTACGATAAAATATCGTAAACTAATAAGTTTATTCTATGTATACTTGTAATTTGCATACAGAGTTTTTGTATGTTTTAAGATCGCAACGAA
This sequence comes from Parotoplana pacifica, assembly GCA_034780595.1. NCBI lineage: Eukaryota > Metazoa > Platyhelminthes > Proseriata > Otoplanidae > Parotoplana > Parotoplana pacifica. The sequence continues at coordinate 4,122 of JAUYWI010058856.1, read as the reverse complement.
TGTGAAGAGAATGACACTCTTTGTGAAGATGTTTGCAGCTAAAGCTGTATGTGCAGCAATAAGAAGCAATACACGATTTCCTCAATTGATCCCTCTCGCTACCAAAGTAAATCTTATTTACGGACCTATAATGAAAACACGTAAAAGTTAAAAGTTCGGAACTAATTTTGTCGTATTGAAATTATCGTAGTTTTTATTCGTGGGGAAAAGTTCGTAATTAAAAATAGATTTTGAGTTTTTTTTGGTAAATCTGATAATTAAATAAAATATTCGTAATCTTTTTTTGTATTCATTTTTTTATAAAGTTGTTTAACAATTTGATACCCCAAATCATAATCGAACTATAATTATAAACCCTGAACTCTTTGTTTTGCCAAATTGTTACTAATTTTCTATTAATACGAAATTTTTGTTATGAATATTTAATTACGACAAATTGTTTAGGCACATTTTAAATAGGACACTTTTACTTGCGACTTCCTCTGTTTGTTTATGAGTGTTTTAAATTTGGCAAAATTGTTTTTGAATTCTTTGGTTTGTCGCGTTATTTACAACTATCACAAGCGCTTTAATTAATGGCAGAAAAAATAACCTTTCCTAAAACCATTTAATTTAATTGTTGAACTGATTTTAGATTGAACACTTAAACATGTACAAATGCTGAAATGCAACTGATTTTTCCCCAATTTTTTAGGATTTCTTTTTGTATGTTTTTCTTTGCAGTTATAAACGAATGTCTGACCAATGCTCACAACTGCAAAGCTCCGCACCTTTGTCGAAACACGTTGGGACGTTTTTGAATGTATTTGTCCACCAGGGTATCATAAATATACGACGATAATACCTACATGAACCTTTTTTCCTTTTTGTGATAAGCTGTGGCCCTGTCGTAGTATATTGTGTACCCTCTGAATACACTTTAAGCTTGACCTTTATTTTGTCATAAAAACTCCAATAAAAGAAACTCATTCAATACTGGTTTTCCCATAATAGCACTTTATCTATAACTGTAACTAAAAAAGTTTTGTACATTATTTAATAGAATTGTTTTACGAATATCAGTGGTTTTATTTGCAACACTGCTAAAAGTAGTGTCTAATTTTAGCGGATAAACACACAATGAAATGAACAAAGATGTTGTCATGGTCACAAAAGGATAGCTTTTTATTTGAGATATAAATGAATGTTCTAACTCAACAATATGCACTTGGGTTTTGTAATCGGGGATATTTTGGAAACAATTCTCTATGTCAAGGGTCAAGGTAGAGTTATATTGTTAGTATATCATAGAAAAATTAATCAATGAAATCTTTGAAATTAAATTTGTGCACTCTGTCAACTTTTTTGTCATGAGAATATTTTAAGAATTTGATCCACGTGTTTTGTACAGTTTTAGATGTTGATGATTGTAAAAGATCCTCTATTTGTCAAGCGAATGCTAATTGTGTTAATCAGCTCGGTCAACAGGGCTATTCGTTTCAAAATGGTGACTGTGTGATAGGTAAGTCTTTCCCATAGAGCTCTAAATTATTCAGAGTGTCAACTTTTGCTATAGTATAAAACTGTTTATACCTCCAGCAAAAGTTGACACTGAATAAATTATTGCTCTATGGGAAAGACTTACCTATCACACAGTCGCCATTTTGAAACGAAGAGCCCTGTTGACCGAGAAAGAGAGGTGTACAGGGTGTCCCATAAGTCACGCACCATAGGAAATTTTAGAAATATAAAAGTACTATCGCGGAAGCGCTCCTGCAACCTTCCTACTGTGGATTGATTGATTGGATGATTTCTTTAAATGCAACTGCAACCGATCTAATACTAGCACCTTCAACCCCACATTATAAAACTATTTCCACCTTTTCATCCTTTGTTAAGATTATCCAAATATGTTAGGTGAGTGCCTCCGACCTACACTGCACTGTTGCATTCTAATTGGTCAGCCTAACTAGCCATCTGAGCCAGTAACTAACAACTAACAAACCGTAGGCAATCGTTAATAATAGATTTCCTATGATGCGTGGCTTCTGGGACACCCTGTACATATTATTGAAGAAACCATTCTTTAAGTTCCGAGAGTTTTGATTACATTTAATAAAAGTAAAAGCAACATGGGGGATGAAGCCAAGAAGACGACGCGTTATTATAAGAAGAATACTCATTTTAACCAAAAATGCATAAAATCTTCTTTGGACATTTCAGTCATCTGAATCAGTAAATTGGAGTCCGTCCTACATTTCAAAGGCCGGAGTATTTCTAGGCTGCTAGTTTATGTGCTTTTATAGTTGGAAGTGTATTCTACGAAAAGTTTCCCTGGCGTTTGATGCCGTTCAAACTTGGAATCTGACTATGACCCTTAAATGTTACCAATAGAACGTGGCGGCTAATTCAAAGAAAATAACGTGCGGGCCTTCTGGTCAGTACTTCTTTTATTAAAGTATTGGGCAAGCTAAATTGATTGAGTTAAAAAGGAGACCACCTATAAAGGGTGAAAAAGGAGTGTTAGGTAGATAAAATAGTTTCAGGCAGTAGCAAGTGTACCGTATCACCTTATTTGGAAAATTAACGTTTTTGTTATGTACAACCTTTTTCTATAGTTTAAAGAGTTTCTGGCAAAAACTCGTAAACAGAAAAAAAAAACTTAGAGAAAAACTTGTATATTTGTATTTATAAAACCATATTAACAAAAAATTAACAAGTCTCATTCGAACTTTTTTGTTTATTTTCAATTTATAATTTATAATTTTGTAGACATTTAGATCTCAGTTTCACCATTCCCAATGAGGTTTATTTGACAATAGGCGAAAACGTTCGAATGAGACTTATAAATTTTTTGTTCATATGGTTTTACAAAGTTGTGCTATTAATAAACTATTTATCGTATAGGTATATACATATTTTATCGCAATAGATTTTACTCGTATACAAATAACCGTATATAAACATTTGTATACAGATTTTCGTAAATATACGCAGCTTTCTATCTTATTATTGTTCTTGCAGTTGTTGTTGGTGCCACTATCATCAGCATTCTGGTTTGTTTGATTGTGAAGAAAAGGTAATCGTCTACACAACCTGTCCCCATTGGCTGAGGACAGTGTTGGAGCAGATAATGCAGCAATGGAATGGTGATGTTTCTGTGTGCGTTTCTTCAGTATTTTTTGTGTTGTTGTTAAGCATCCCATGGTGTACATGTAGGACTTAATTTTACACTTAACACATTACATTTTTCATAATATTTAATTTACTTACGCGGTACTTATTACATTATTCGTAATTGAACTTTTTCGACACAATCTTTTTCATATATTCAGGCGTTCCAACAGCAGACTGTATTATCCATTGTTTAGTTGTAAATATAAAGTGTACACAACTCTGTGAACCTCAACTCTGTGAACCTTTGTCAATTATGCCCAATTATGTTCTATTAATAAACATTTTACTTTTATTTTTTGGTTTGTTTATAATTCGTTGGGTTACAACAAGACTCAGGAAAATGAATGGAAATAATTTTAGGAAAAATGGGGTATTTACATTTTCTAAATGTTTATCATACACTACCATAATTGCTGTGAAAAATTTCATTAGAAATATTTTGTCAAATATTGAGGTAAAAAATTGCCTTCGTATGAAAATCTTAATGAATTTATTTACATAGATTGGAAAAAATATGCAAATTAATTTTCTAATATGTAAAATTAAATATTTGGTGTATCTCTTATTTTATCCGATTAGCTATTCGCGTGCCAAGTAAAAGACACTTAGCTCTATCCCGAGGCAAAAATCGATATCCACTGATTTCCAGATGGACACAGCCAATCCGTATTTGTTTTTCAAATTTAAGTTTACTGAATATAATCAAGCTAAAACTACTCTAGAAATGACTTAATCCACTCTAACTCATTTAGAGCCATTTAATTATTAAAAATTTCAATTTTTAATAAGATAACTTTCCCAGATAACAATCCCAGCTCGGTGTCACTCTCAGACCAGCAACTGAAAAAGGGAACACTTAAGAACACTTGAGTTAAAATCCCTGACAGTGCTTTTTCGACACAATCTTTTTCATATATTCAGGCGTTCCAACAGCAGACTGTATTATCCATTGTTTAGTTGTAAATA
>JAUYWI010058845.1:0-16289 GCA_034780595.1 Parotoplana pacifica | reverse complement strand
ACTGCAGGGCCAAGTAAGGTTGCAGATGTTGTTCTCCTGCATGAAGTTAGTGACAAAACAGGCTGTGTGGCATGGAGCATTGTCTTGCTGGAAGGTGAGGTTATTTCCAAGTCAAGGGGAAGGAGGTGCTCCTGGAGGATCACCATGTACCTCTGCACATTGAGACAACTTTGAACTCTGGTAAGAGGGCATGATCATTGAGTTTGAAATCACCCCAAATCATAATGGAACCACTACTTGAGTTGGACGAATGTGCTTTCTCTTAAGAGCAGTACCACCTCTTCATTGGACATACCTATACTGGTGACTAGCTACAAGATGGATAGGGCTCTCATCTGAGAAAATGACATAGCACCTTTGGTTAACTGTCCAATTCTGACATTCAGTAGCCCATGCTAGACTATGTGACAGTGAGTAAAGGTTTTCTGCATGCAATTCTGCCCACTAAACCTGTACCCACAAGTCTTCTCTTCAGAGTTGAGACAGATGCCACAACTCCATGTTCCACTAGCCACCATTGCCTGAGCTCGCACACCACCTGGTGAGGATTTCCAGAGGACATTCGCACCAATGACACATTCCAGTTGTGCAGAAAGGGTACAGCTTTCTTTCTATCTTTCTGCCTCTAGCTAGCACAGTCTGTTAAACACACGGATGCATTACATAACCATTCATTAAGCACATAGCTGGGTAGATACCTAGTAGGCGATCAATAAGCTTGTTATTGCAGTGAAAACCTAATTGATTAGTCTAGAAACATTGCCAAAAGAGTATTGATTAAACTAAATGTAAAAACGAATTGAAAAGATATCCTTTTAAACTTCAAAATAATGAAAAATTAAAGAATATTTAAAAAACAATGGGTGCATCGTTTTTAATGAGGAGGGTGTATATTATCTTCCTGTATATGGTTTACTTTTTTGTGTTACAAAGTAATAGTTAAAATAGTGTGCAGTAGAAGGGTTAAAATATTAGATACCAGTCTGATGGTATAGAGACAGCAATTCTGAATAGTTTCTTTTTTACATTGGCTTCATAGGTATAATGGAAGCTAAGGTTCAACTGAGAATTTTCACCTTACAATAATCTATAATTTATTAATCAGTAGGTAGTTGCAAACTTATTTTCCACCCATTGTCTTTTTGTAGTGTTGGTTAAATAAAATAGAATGAGAAAACCATTACTTTAACAGAATTTGGTTCTCATATCTGTAAACAATTTCTTTTCACATTTTATGTATGTATTTATACCTATCTGTTAAGTTAACCATATCAAATATACAAAACTGATTCATACAAAATGTTGTTTCAGATAAAAAAAAGTTACAATAAGACACTTCAGATGTTTAACTAAATTCAACATTAAACAGTTTATTCAAAATACATAATACAGAGTTACTAATTCAAGAAATTTTATCATCCTATCATATACCTACAGGGATGTGATATTTTCATTTTTAAATGGTCTTTCCAAATGGAGAGGCCAATTTACAATAAGTTCAATATACTTCAGAGGAGTTTAAAATAAACAGATTGGACCATCCAAAGTAGACTAGGTTGACCTGCTTACAGAAACAGTTTCATTTTATTTGTAGACTGCTGAATTTCTCTCATACAGTCAAACCTTTTGTTTTTATACAGTATATGACAAAAAGTTTGCATACTTATTGTATTAATTATAGTAATATTTAAAAAAATTTAGTTTTAAACTAACATGCTTCCCATATGCCAATAGGGCTAAAATTTGGTACACATGCCCCATGACAAATGTTGAAGAGTCTTATTTTAAAATTTTGAAAAATTAATACTGGGCTTTAGTTGCTGGCCCTATGGCCATCTATGACATCATCAAGTTGTGAATTCTGAAAAAAGGAACATTTTAATTTAAGTTGGTTGGTGTATTGTTATTTGAAGCTGTATAATAAATTAATTAATTTAGTTTTGCAGTGAAAAATAGCACTTAAACATCATAGTGAAGTATACATAGTATTAGATATGTGACAAATCCAATTTTCTGACCCTTTATTTCTAATGAGTTTGGATGCCTGTATGCCAAATATGAAAAGGTATGATTATAGTCAATTTGAGAAGCAGTTTTGCGATTTTGATTTTAAAAAATCAATCAATTACAGTCTGACCACTCGATAATCAATATTATTTTAAAGAGGTGTTGATTCAAATCTTAATGATTTTATTCAAGGAACATCTATGTCAAATTTCAGATTCATTGGAGCTTGGGAAGTATGAAAACTAGAAAATATAAAATTTTCTGGCTTGATGACATCATAGGGTCTCTAGCTATGGCCCAGCATCGATTTTTTTAAATTTAAAATAGGAATCTGCCACATTTGTCATGTGGCATGCATGTGCCAAAGTTCAGCTCAATTGGCCACCAATGGGAAAACTGTAATTCCATCATTAAAATTCTTTAAAACAAAGGTATATCTAATACATTATGCAAACTTTTTGTGATGTACTGTAGTTCTATTTTTAATATCTATATGTTTATCCAGATCAGTTTTATACTTTTTAGACTAGTTGATGTTACTAAAATCTATCCCCATTTATACACAATATTATTTACAATGCATACTGTTGCTTAAACAACCAACAAAATTCTAATATGTATATAGTACACTTTTATCTATGTATGTATGCTTTTACTTTAGATCTTATCTACCTTTAAGTATCATAATTTTACTTTAGAAGTTTAGATTAAAAAGAAACTGAGTTTTGTAAATAACTTATTATGGTATACACTGTATATAAAGTACTTTGTTATTTATACAGTCTATGGCTATAGAATGGACTACATGTAACTATTAAAGTAATAAATCTCTTCTAAATATGTACAATTAGTATTGGCTTGTTTTTATGTGAAGCAAAACTGTTTGTTTGGTATTTAAAACGCTTCTAACTGTAGCTTTATAATCTGATTACCTTTAAAAATTCAAATTTCATTTTAACATTTATCTTCACTAGTTAGTTTTATTGTATTTAACCAAAGGTCTTATTTTTTAGGAAATATTTGGGTGTTTCATTGTTGGTCAATTCCAAGCAACTGGTTTTTGGGAATCAATCAGCTGTTTTTAATAGATCAGCTGGTCAAATATAGGTAAGTTTATACAAAAGTTTGATTGTATGATTTACTAATTACATGTAAATTGGTATCATTTTTTGTTATTGTTTATGAGTTGTTTCTTAATACTTTTGGTAGTCTGCTCTTTTTAATAATACCTGGCAGACTTTGGGAGGGGGACTGCTGCTTTAAACTAACATGGACTTATTGGCCTGAAATTTGACACCTTTTTCGGGTCAATATTTGTAGATGAAATATTCAACATTTATCAGGAATCTGTCAAGGAACATTTCCAATCTTTTAAAGAATTTATATTTTTGTGCAACCTGAAACCAAAAGCTTTAAAGATATTTTGGTAAATACTTTTACACATATCATATTTTATTTTTAACAATGATAATGTATTTGCGATTTATCTACCAATTAATATTAATCAATCTATCCTTTTTTGACTACAATATTGAGTTAAAATGAATTTTCAAGTATAACCAAATTTCATTGTTCTGAGATCTGTCACATGACCTTGAGATGTCAAGTTAGATCCTGCTAGAGAATTTAGTACATTTATGCCAAATTTAATGCAAATCGTTTGAGTAATCTGAGAATATGTGTTAGCCCCCTACTCTGCCCGTGGTCTAAAAATGATAAATGAGTAACATAATATTTTTATCAGAATCGCGAGTGAATGCTTCTAAGTATTTAATTATACAAAGTAGAGATAATAGGTTTTAATCTTTTTTTCCATTAGATGTTAGGAGATTTATTTTAAATGTTCTAAATTTGATACTTTGATGATAGATTTGTATTAGTAGATAAGAAAATATTAATCTGTTTATTACTTCTGTAGTTTTGCATAGGTAGATATGTACTCCCTGCTTATAGATGTGTAGTTTGTTAAAAATATGGGAGACGATTGTATTCTGTTATCATCTTTAATTAAACTTTGATGTGGAAATAATCGTTTGGAGAAAGTTGAATAGTAGCATATGAAAATAGAAATTTAGTTTTGACATCCATTTTGTAATTTATTAGCTTATGTAACAAACAAATTACTTTGCGTAATATATTCAAGGCTGTCAACAAAGGCTAAATTTACATGCTCTGCGCCATTTAGACGTTTCATTCAGTCAATAATTTCTAGAAAGATTCATTATCTAACAAGGAGAACGATTTTAATCTTTGTTTATTTCGAGACACATTTAGAAATAGGTAGGTATTTAGCTATTTTTTGGCTTCCAATATTAGAAGGCAGTACTATTTCTAAAATATATCCGATTTGATTATAATAAATTACTTTTCACATTTTCTGCTGTCTTTTTTCAACTTGCTCTTAGTCTGTCTCTTTCGACTGGCAGTTTACGTACATAATTAGTATCTTGTATATATGAAACACAGTTTGATATGAATTTTATTTAGTGTCAGTAGATGATATTTTGATCAGTTTACAGTTTTACCAAATAATGTGAATCATGCTGATTATGACTATTTTAATTATATAACTTATTTATTTATTGAGCTTGATTTGTGTGATCAAACGTCATGCCATTATAGATCTGATATAGATAAGTTGATCACTGATTTATTGTGACTCAAGAATAATGAATATATTTAGTAGGAATCTAGCCTAAAGTAATCCATATTTGGTATTTCTAGATTAATGATGTGTGTTGGGGGTCATTGAAGTCAGAAATAATTTAGATGTAGACTTTTATGTGTCTATATTGCATTAATGTATAAACAAATTATGTTTGTTAAGGCTGACTGTTTATTTTGATGTACTTTATCTGAGAATACTGAGTCTACGTACGTTTTCTAGACGCTTCTTTTTTCTTCATGTTTTCTGTTTCTTTTGTTTGTAACTTGATGAATAATTTAATGTGATTTATCTACAATAAGGTATACCCTCTGTATTGAATCTGAAGAAAGTGGCAGGTATCATGCATTGAGATGTTTAGAGTTCATTACATCTGATGATATTTAACGGCTCTGTAGTTCACATTTATATTATTTAGTTAGTTTTTCAAGTTTTCTCCACTGCTAACTGTTGACTTAGTTGGGGAGATGTCTTCTGTAAAATATTTTTTGAAGTTATGCATGTTATGTATATTCCTAGAAATTTTATTTTTACTGCATTACACTAATATTAGTTTGGTGTTTTAAAATTATGGTTAATGCCTATTATTCATATTGTTATATTTTAATAATATTTATTGTTTTAATCAAATTAAACTAAATAAAAATTTTACGGTGGTCTATTTAAGATTATTTATTAACACAACCAAAGCGGTCAAAAACTGTTCGCTTAAACTCTAAAATGAGTGTTTATAAATGAAATAATATTTTAAGATATTAGAACTAACAAAATTTACAAACATTCAAAGATTTTATTATCTTTTCATGTTTAGTTTAATCGATTTTATGTCCTTGTAACCTAATAAACTATCATTGAATTACATTGTTGTTTAATGTAGCTAAACAGTGTATTTTAGAATTACTCGAAACTTTAGAACATGGTATTGAGTTTTCTTATGTCATATGTATGAAATAATTTTAACTGGGTACCTACTTGTTAGCTCTAATTTCTTCAAATGATGTTGTATTGACAAACGTAAACCCTAGTAATAAGTATTGACTGAGAAGTAAAGAAAATTTGACTTATTTTATGGTTTGAGTTAGTACACTTTTAGATAGTAAAAATGTTGGTATTTCTGGAAACAGTTGCGAAAGAGAAACCACATTAAATGAGAGTTATTGTATGGTAACTAAGATTTAATGCTGTGGAATATAACCAGGGTCATGTTAGTTAAATTTGAAAAAGTAAGTTACGCATATTTTTAAAATAGAATTAGTTGAATCAGTTGACTAGTAAATAAATTAGCTATGTTTTGATTTTTAATGGTTTTTTTTATTTTGCGTTTCTTGAGTTTGTCCCACCTAGAATATCGTATTTCCCTGACACCGAGTTGAATGCAATTTTGTATAGGTATAGTTTCTTGGAAAGGTTCATTGACAAAATTCTCTTAAAAGTGGTTAATTTTCTTGAAATAAGTATTGACCTTATCTTTTGTTTATGCGAGCAACAAAAATGGAGTATCTTGACCCTTCACTGAAAAGAGCATTCCCTCCCAGAAATTCATAGATTAATTGGGCTGAAAGTTGGTACATAGGAGGTACCTTCGAAAGGTTCATGGGCAGAAATTTTTTAAGTAATTTTTTAAACAAAAATTGAGACTATTGTTTTAATGGAATCCACTGTATTACTTTATATCTCAAGATCTATGCTATCAAATGAAAGAAGGTAAAACTGATATTATAGAATCCATATTTAAAAATTTAGGTTTTGAGCTAAATGTTTTTCTTATTTTGTAGCTACACCTTTATTGTAAATGAAACTTTTTATGAAAATAAAATATTGTAATTTATCTGTAATTATCTACATTTATAAATGCGCGGTATGTGTATCCACGTTTTTGAGTTTATTTCAAATTAGATTTTGCTGAGATTGGTCTCATTTCATTCATTTCACCATGACGGTGGTAATGACAGGCTTATTTTTTTAATGCAGTTTACAGCGTTTTTTATGGCGGTATACAGCATTTTGTATAGTCTAACAAAAAATTATATTCAGTCAGAATGCTTAGTAGCACGACTCACAAGTGATTAAAATTAAATGCTCTGTATATGTATACAATAATTGTACCATGTTAGTACCTATAGAATAATCGGATATTGCATCACCACAATTAATTGACATTTATCAAGAAATAAATTTTAGGTAATGTAACATTCGGCATATGGTATAGGTAATACAGATTATATTATAAATGATTAAGTGGCAGTTTAGCTACTGGATTTTAAATGCAATTTCACACCAAATTTTCATTTTATCATGACTGTGAATAAATGTTTAAAAAAACTATTTATATATAAAGCATCACTTTTTTCAGTATTCGTATTTAAATAAATCCGTGTAGGAAGGTTCGTCACAAAAATTGCTTCTGTATGAAAGAAATCAAATGTATCAACACCTGTGGAAAATCAAGACGGGTGAAATAGAGGACTGGCGGCTAATTATAGGAGTATATTTGCCCAGAATGGAAACTGGAGAGGTTGTCAAACTAAACTATCGAAAGGAATTGGTTAAGAAGAGATGCTACTATTGCTTGCCAGTATGGACTCCTCTTTCAAAGAAGTTAAGGAAATCCAGATTAACCAGAGACAGAATTTTGCATGCGAAACTCTAAACGTGTTTCTACTTATTCTACACGACTAACTAGCTTTAAATTTCTGAAATAAAATCCTATTATTCTCTTTGAATATATATTTACGGTTCCATTGTAATGCACAAGGTACGGAACATTTTCGAAGTTACTACCTTGGCAGATATACAGCAGAGATAATATATATTTTATCTATGGTTACCATAGATAAATATGCAACCAAAGTAAGCCTATCTTGAAATAGATAACCTAGTTACAACCTATCCCCTTCTTACGACGATTTTCTTAATCAACATTGATTTTGTAATTGGTGCTTTTACTATTTGTGTGGACTAGTATATTAGGAAGTTCAACTATTGTCATTTGTTAGGACGTATGATTATTTGTTTAGTATTCGTGTTTATGTTTACCGTACGATTTATTTGTGATTGATTGAGATAAAGAATGGTGGGGGGGGGGGAGAAAAAGGAAAGGTCACTTATATTAAAATAAAAACATGTGGTACACTGACATATATTCATAGGTATATACCAAATAATTAAATTGTTGGAAATATTTTACTGACCGCTATGTTGGTTGTCTTTTGTTCATAATCTAAATAATTGTATATTGGTAATCCTGAAAGATAATAATTTAGAGTTAATACCCTACTGCTATAGATAATAGTGCTTTACATATATAGCATTGTTTAGTCGAATATAATTAATAATATAACCTGTATTTTTTTAACTTCTCAGTGATAGGTAGGTTGTTTATTGGCAATCGATTTAGTTTTACTTATGTAACATAGAATTGTATCATAGAAATTAATGCCCACAGATATTTTATTATCTTCGTTTGTTTCATAAATACTAAATAGATAATATTTTATTACGATCTAATTATTCTCCCAAATTGCTCCAAAATGTCTGATATTTTGTTTTTAATTAACTAGAAATAAGAAGGTACCCATTAGCTTATTGTTCGTTAGATATCTAAATTTTCTATCTTAAAAATAGCTCATTAATGGAGTAGTCGTGCTGTTACCTTCATTGTTTTCAAAAAGAATTCCCTCAAACCTGCATTTATGAGAATAGAACTATTTTATAGAATACTTAATCTAGAATCTTCTCAATGGTGCCCTTCTTCCTGTAGAATATCACAGACTTAATTTCGTTTTTGTGTATCAACAAGAATATTTTACAGTATACTTTCCTTTAACAAATGGTTTTATTTAAAAATACCTATTAGATGTATTTTTGCCGACTGATTATAAAGAAATAAAATCCAAATCCATATATGTAGTTGTGTCGTTTTATATTGCACAATAATTTCTGTTTTTAGCTGTAAATAGGTAACTACAATCAGGAGACAGTGTGTTGTAATATTACCCTGATAGTGGTTTTACTTGGCATATTGTAAAACAATAATATTAATGAGTGTTTGTTTAGTAAGAAAAGAAGTATGATATGTATACATATGTAATTGTGCTTTTTCTACTTTTTGCTTTGTAATTGTCGACACATGTAGCTTCTTAGTCCAATTGACACTGCCATATGTAGACTGTGATGTTAATTCAAAAGTTACAATTTCATACTGTATTTAACGATAAACAACTAATATGAGCTATTTTTTGCTAAACTTATTGGGACCTGATTTAAATCAATTAGTTCATTCTCTCGAAATGTATTATTGTGTTTCTTTTTTATATTCATTTCTTGCTTTGGACAATTTCTTAAGGAAAAAATTGACTATTGTTGTTTTTATAGATAGATTCTGAAATAGCAATGTAGCGTAGAAAGTCGTCGGTTATATAATAGTTTTTCTGACAGTGTATAACCATAAAAAAGACTAAATTGTTCTGGTCGTCTTCCAATGTACCTCAATGCAACAAAGGTACATTAACAGTAGTGTCATTTCCAGCAAAAAGGTCAGGTGAAAACGTTCATTACTTCTAATTATGCAAATACCTGTAAACAGCAGATGTACTTAAATTCAAATTGTTACTGTTCGGTTCACGAATCACCAATTTCTTATCTTTCATTGTAAAGATTTTATGAAAAAGAGTTGCTCGATAAGATTTCAACCATTTAGAAGTTATGGAAGAGAGTATGAGTTTTCTAATTGAAACACATTCCATAGTTAGTTGTCAAAAGGAAAGTTATCGATTTGTTTCTCTAATTAACTAGTTAGTTAAAAGATAACTAAAATTTTAGGTCACATTCTAAATGTTGATTTTGTTCTTTACATTTATTAAATACAGTCAACTTATTCTTTTTGTCTATGTTTCAAGTATGCATTAACTTTTTCAGGCCGTTCAATACATTATATTACTTAATTTCTATGACATAAACCGAAGCACTGTTATTTAATGAAAACACATTGTTATTTTTGTTTTATCTAATTGTCTGGCGGCAATACAGAATATGTATTTTATAACCTAAGTCATGTATAATGCACATCATGGAATGTAAAGTACACGCTATTAGAGATCTAAAGTTATGACTTTTATCATGTGCACTATTAAAATGGCCAGATCAAAAATTACCACTAAAGTTTATTTCATCTCAGCAGTTTTGGTGGCTTTATTTTCTGTTATAATTAATGTATTGTACGTAAGTATTTCTAATAAAAGGTCAACTTACGAGGAGTGTCCAAAACTAACGAGACAAAAACTGTTTTTGATTTGAAAATTGTCATTGATATTCACGTTCTTGCATTAAATTTGGGACTTAGATATACATTAAAACAAAAAACTACAGCATTTTAAAAATTTAGCGCTCTCATGGTTAGGTATTCAGATTTTTAAATGTTATAGTTTATTCTATAGATTTATCAATTAAACAGTTTTATTCATTTACATCATGGAAGCTATTTTACTCAAAAAGACCAGCGATTTACACCCCTGGACAAAATTAACCATACACCCATATTTTTCTATCAATTATTAACTTTAGTGGAAATTAAAAGAAATTGTAAACAATATAATGAATAAATATAATTGCCAAATATAAAGGCTATTACATGCAAGTTATAAATTTTGAAACATGTGGTATTAAGTCTAATGCATGTATGATAAAATATTAAAACATGATCATGTATTAAAATTTAATAATTTGTATGTCCACCACGTTTATCAAGTACAGCTTGTACACGTCTTGGCATAGATGAAATTAAATTATTAATAAAGTATTAAAATGTTTGTTGCAGCATCATTTAACTGTTGAAATACGTGGATTTCACGTCGATCAAGTTCTTGTTTCAAGAAGGACAAGATATTTTCGATTGGATATAGATCTGGGCTGTTGGGAGGCCAGTTCATTGTTGTAATGCCATGTGTTTGACGAGCAGAATGACTCATTACATTGTCCTGTTGGAAGATGTAGTTCCTGTGGCCTTGGATGAATGGAAGTAGATGTGTCTGGAGAATGTACATGTACCTGTCAGCAGGCATGGTACCAGGAACATGTGTAAATGCAAGTACTCCATGGCCAGTACATGTGTGATCCACCTTCATCTAGCAATCTGGGTGGGTAAACTTGAGGTTTGTGTCTTTGATGAAGCTGGACTCTGTGGTATTGTCTCTGACTTGTTTGGACTAGGTGAAGAGGCACTTCATACAACATCAGACTAATCTTACTCGGTCCAATGGCGGTGTTGTTCTGCACATTAAAGACGTTGCTGCTTGTGTCAAGCAGTTAGAAGAGGCTTCTTCTTTGCAACAAGTGTCTTGAATCCACCTTCGACTAAGCGACGACGAACAGTTCGACCTGAGCACCTTACACCAGATGGCGTCCGCCATCTAAGACTGCTCAAAATTTGTATTGATTGAGCTATATTCGATTGATTGATTGACATTTGGATTGATTTATGAATTCCATCCATGTATTAAAATGATAATATATTAAATTGGAATAATGCCGTTCTTAATTTTAAACTAAACGTTGAATTCTAGTACACCTTGTAGTTTGTTTGTTTCAAATATGCGTTACTTAGTGAACTAGTTTGATTTGTTTAAAATTCTATATGTTGACTTGCTGTATTAAAAATGATTTCGCAAGTGCTGACTTAGAAACAAACCTGTACCTATACGTCTGCTTTCGTGATATACTTATTATATACTTCATATTATGTATGAAATTAATATACAGTTAGGTCGTAGTGGAGTTTTCTGCTACCTAAGATTTGATTATATTGTACATATTTTACAACCGACAACGACGAATTATCTGTTGTCTATTTTAACACTAAAGAGTTGAGCGGATGTTTGTAATTTATATACATTTTGTTCTTGTGGAAGTAATAGTTCAACATGGATTGCATTGCTAGGCTGAGAGAGGAAATAATTACAGCTGTGTATGTCTTTTGGTAATTGTTAAAGTCTCTATGTAAAAGATCTGGAACAATGTTTTTGGGCAAGTGTACTTTATGTATATATAGCAAAAGCACTTAGGCTGTTTCTGTCATTTTTGGTTCACTGACCCTTAGAGATTTTATTGCTAGGGGGTTGGTATTCAGATGACTGATGTTAAATTCCTATTGAATCTTTGTTTCATTTTATTGTATTAATTTTATTTTAGAATAAAATAACGAATATGCTATTTGTATTTCTAGAAAAATATATAAAGGTGTTAGTGAGGTCGGTTAGTTGAAAAACAGCTACAAATCGGATAAAAGCATATTTTTTCTATGTAGTTATTTTTATTTAGAGTAGAAATAGATTACTTGAAAAATCATACCTTCCATAGATAGATTGAGCAGAAATTTATCAACAGAAGTGTTTTGGGAAGATTTACTATCAACATATTATTATTATTATTTGAGAAATACGTCATTAGAGGTTCAACTTTTTTAGTGTGGAAGCACCGCAATTATAATATTGTTTTATTCTGAAGTTCAAAAAGAGGATTACTAAAAGCAGAAAGTCATAAGCAGTCAAAATTCTGATATGTAATGGGTAAGTGGGCAATTTCCTATTTTAGCGTCGGAAGAAGCTTAAATCGGATTTGTTTTTTTGCTGAAAATCATTTAAAACTTTTAAAATCTAGTTGGAGTACGTTAGATGTATATTATTGATACTATTTGATGTCATTTATTGGTTGTCTCACTCAAAGGTGACCACCACACCAGGGCCTGATTTTAAAATATTTTAGTACCATTGATTTTTTAACCTTTGTGGATAAATGATGAGTATTTCATACTTTATTGCCCCATTGATCTTAAATTTGGTACACATGTACCTTGAAAAAAAACAATAATACAATTTTTTAGAATTTTTAATATCGATTTCAATAAAATTTCTATTTATGTTTGGAAGAACAATCAATATACTAAATAATTGGATAGATAAAGATAGTTATAATAAGGAATCAGTAATTTTATTCCATATAATCAAGTCAGGAAATTTTTGCTATGCAATGTTGGCTAAACTTTATATTTTCAGAGAGCGTCACTAGACCTTAGAGGGGTAAAACCAGAAAGATCTACAATAAATTTAATAACTGATGCCAAATATCATGCAAATCGGTTGTTGGGGTAGTTTAATGCAATATGGTACTCCTCTCCTCCAGTCTGAGAAGAGTTAATGTATCTAAGCATTACTTGCTGCAAATATAGCAAAATTGTCATCAGACATTATTTTCCTTAATTAGGTTGGGATATTTTCGTCTAATGTAGGTATTAATTTATAGCTTTGTTGATAATTAGAAAACTGTTGTTCACTGGTAATCTACTCATAGTTCACTCTAGATTTGGTTGTTTATCAATTAAATCATGGATAGTACAATAGATCAACATTTTTGGATAGAACACATCTGTTAGTTTCTCAATATTATTGCTAGCCATGACGTGTCGATGTTATCTAGAAATTATTTTATAGACTTTTTTTATATGAAATGTTGTTTGCCTCAACATGAAGTTTTTAGGTAGGTACTAATATTTAATTAGACTATATAGATATATAGAGGACATATATTTTTATGTTAGATAATTTTCCATGGAAATCTTCTACATTGTGCATGCATACACAATATAGATATATCTACATGTAAAATGTATTTATATCCGATCCATTTTTTGAAACAGTATAATAATAATAATACATTTTATACATCGATTTACTGGTGGAAGCTTTTCTGATGTACAACAAGTTTGAGCGATTTTTTATAATATTGACATTTGAATCAATAAAGATGAATATTGCTGTTGGTGATATATTATATAGATTATATTTATTAAAAAAATCAAATTTAATTTATCTTAGTAAGGTTTTCACTTGTTTCAAAAGTGCACAACTTATTGACCACAATGTTTAGGAAATAGAAAGTTTTAGATTCCACATTTCAGCTAATTCTTGTGATACTTTTTATTGCCATGATTGTTTGGTGTTAGAGGATAACTAGTTACTGAACATATTGATGTATGACTATTTTGAGAAATGGAGAGCGATGCAATTCTCAATAGGATGCGCTGTCATTGTCAGTTACATTGCTGAACCATGAGCTTCATTGCAATGTGTCAATCATAGTAGGACATAGTAGTATATAAAAATGTTTACTTGTATTGAAAATATTCTACTTGAGTTTTTATTGGCATTTTTATTGTGTTGACCGTCTGGAGACATGGATATTTGCATATTTGTACCGAACTTATTACTATGTACAAAAAATACTCTCAATTACGGTTTGCGACAATTGTGAATCACAATGCCTACTTTACACTAAAAATATACTTGATAACTTTTATCACTCGCACTTGGAGTTCATTTTGTGATTAGTGTTTTTGTCTAATTGTTTCTTCCAACAGCGAAAGTACACATATAATTCAGACAGACCGTTAAATCAGTATGTGTACAGGGTGGCCCATAAATCAGTTGCCCCAAAATATGACTCATGTATAGAGATAATGCGTGCCTCTTTTTCTGCAAAATAACATGATTTCATATAGGCGCATAATTCATCAGTTATTTAGGGGCAACCGATTTATGGATTGTGTGTACATAAGGTACTGTTGTTTCAGGAGCCGGGAGGCTACGGGGGCTATAGCCTCCAAAACATTTTGCAGCAATTTGTGCTCCTCTCACTGACACAAAAAAACTGTTGGAAGTATTTTGAGAAACATATACAAATTTCTATTTTAACTGTATAAATTTGATTTCACACTGTCGCAATTAAAGAGACGTCTATACACACTATTATGATGTCATAACTATATTATGAGACTTTTTGACGCCCCTATTTTTGGAGAATTATTTGCTCCGTTTTGATAAAAATGATTAAACAATTGAATTTATATATCAGACAACGAATGTATCATCATTACAAAAGTGGTAGATTTATGTTATTAGTACATAAGTATCATGTGGTAGACTAGACAGGAAAGCAATCCATAAAGCTACCTGCTACAAATTACTTTTTAGGTTGTTTCCGCACTAACTATTGAGACTCTTACTTCTATACGATCAATAGAACATTTTGAAATGTTATGGAAGACGGTTATGAAATTTGAAGTACAAGAACCTGAATTGCCAAGATTCAATGAATGCCCTAACGATATGAAGAAGGAAGTGACCCTGAACGATGTCATAATACCCCAGAAGACATGTACAGGAGAAATTATTTTCATGCGTTTGACACTGTTATCAGCTGTACCTATCAAATCAAGATTCAACCAACGTGACTACAAAATCTGGAAGATATGCTTGTGAAAGCTGCTAACACTACTGACTTTAAAGAAGAAATACAAGGAACTCTTACTTTTTATGGTGATGACTTCGATGTACAAAGATTTCGGCAGTAGGAATGTGCAAATTATTTATTTTATTAATATCATACATATATAATGATTAAGTTTAGAAAATACCTAAACTGCACGACTATAAGTATATGTATTTCAAAATTCAGCCCCCCTCCAATATAACAAACGTTCATACGCCCCTGTGTTGTGGTCCATTAATTGTTTTTTGATTTGAAGGGTAAAAATATGATTGCTTTTAGTACTTCATCCTCTTATCCACTAAACATTTATTAAGACCGTCGATTGCTTGTTTGCTGTAACCTTCCAGACCATCCACTGCTACTCAATATTAGGTACCTATTTAATTTTATGGGTCGCACGTTGGCTGATGATATTACCTATGTATGTCTTCTGTGTTTAAAGGTATGAATAAATTAAAAAGTATTTACATTTCTTTATAATATTTACTCGTAATAGGCATAATTCGGTATTTGCATAAGAACAAAAAACTAGGTCTATAATTTTAGTTGAGTATCAGTGCGATTTTTTTGTATTATTGACAATAATACATGGCTATGTGACAGTGCAATTAGGTCTACATTTTATCTGAACAATTCCAGAATTCAAAAATTAATAATTTAAAGTTTATTTCAGTAGAAATAAGGTTGTTGTCGAGTTTGCTCAACGCATCGAAATTTCCCTTGTGTTTAGTTAGTGTGGTATTTGTGTAGATGGATAGACATAGATATTTGAGTTATGGAGCTTAAAGTCACAAGACAACATGCAATGTAGTTTTATGAAGATGATTTTATTTGCCCTTAAAATATTTCTGCTAACATTATATGGATTTTTTATAATTAATAATAAAAGTAGGAAACTAACAATTTCTTTTGTGTCACTTTGACTTTGCACGCATTTGTTTAAAAATTCTTTAAAGCTCTACCTTGGTAAGTACTTTATGTGCATTATACTTATCGAATTTTTTTAGCAGTGTACACTCTACTCATTTGGTACATAATGTAATTTTACTTACAAAACACCCGGTGATCACAGGAAGGGAGGGGGGAGTATTACCCTTTAGAAAATCGAACTTTTACGTGTATCGATTAGGCTGAAATTTGATCGTTACCTTATAAAGATTCATTGTCATTTTTTGTGTGAAAAAGAAGATAACTTTAAATTTAGTGCGTCGTGGGTCTACTACACCCCCCGACAAAAGAAACCGTACCAGTATGATAAATTCATAAAAAACACAATTAATCTCAAATTGTTGATTGA
>JAUYWI010058834.1:0-16294 GCA_034780595.1 Parotoplana pacifica | reverse complement strand
ATTCAATAAAAGTTTTGTCGTAACCCCCCCCCCCCCCCTAAGCCTACGAAGGGTTAATTGTTTATTGGGTAGCTTATCTGGGACAATACAAAGCAACATTGAAAGAGAATGGTAGCATTTTAAAATAAAGCGGAAATGTTAACATAGTTTTTGTTGTCTAATTAATTAGTTTACCTACCATGATTCATGTCGGATAGTTTCCCATTTGGTCGTTTGTCATTATTGTTATTCATTCCTTTGTCTTTATCACTGAAAATTAATAACAGAGTATGTTTTCCATCAGTTATTTTCTACAAAAACTCTGAAAATAATTCTAATAATTAAAATTCCTATAATAGCTATTAATCATTTTTATGAAGAGTCTAACGGACTCTTTATAGAAAATAATTAATTAGTTGTTCTTCTTTTTGTTTAAAAATGTTAACAAGTGCATTATACTTTAAAATGAAATAAGCATGCCATGTAACACATTGAATAACAATTAAATAGAGAAAAATTGGCACTAGTAATAAATAAATTTAATCAACTAATTGAAAAACGCGTTATTGTCTGTCCTCTTTAGGACTCATCAGTACAATGGAATTGGGATGTATGTTTAAAATTAATGTCTAATATGAATGAATTGAATACATAAATGTGAATCCAAAACAACTTCTGAATGTAGAACTCCAATAACGAGGAATGGATTCACTTTTCAGTCATTGTAAAATGAACATAAATGTAGACTCAACAATGGCGTTGTGGATCTATGTAATAATTTTTTAAAAGTTATATGTAATACATATCTAACTACCACATACTATTTATTCTGCAGTTTACAGTTTTATGCTATATTGTTATAGTGCCGTAATGTCCAATTTTATTCTTGATAAAATTTGAATTGATCATTCAGTGTTTCATTATAAATCCACAATGCCATTGTTGAGTCTATATTTATGTTTGTTTTACAATGACCGAATCCTAGTTGTGACGAAATGTCCGATTTATTGGAGTTCTACATTCAGAAATTGTTTTGCATTCACATTATTTATGTATTCAATTCATTCATATTAGGCATTTATTTTAAACTTACATTCACATTATATTGTACTGATGAGTCCTAAAGAGGACATAAACACGTTCTACAATTAAATATATTTATTACTAGTGAGAGGTACGGGGATCGGTACCCCAACACTCCATTTTTAGCCTTCTGCCTCGGAATCATACGAGGTGGTTAACCCGGGCCATAGATAATTCCTGTCTGGCGAGTCCTCGTCGCGAGGGTGGGTACTGCGGGAGCAGTAGCTAAATGCAGACAGGGACCCAGTGTTGCAGGGTATATTGCTTCACCCAGATCAGGGTTACAACCGATGGCCTACGGCGGAAGAGCTGCGACCCAGTGAAGTCAACGGCAACTGGTGGAGAAGCTTTCTGGAAGAGAGATGGTACTTGTGCTCAACAGTACCAAGCTGATAGGAGTTGCGACCATCAGAAAACCAAGTATGACAAGTCAAAATAAATCAAAGCCATCCCGCATCGCTCGTCACGTGGTCAAGCAAGGAGCGCGTCTTCTAGTTAGTCTAGGCTAGAGTTGAAAAATTGGCTACTGGTAAGAATAACAAAATCCCATTTTAAAGTGCTATACCTCTGTAGCATCCTTCAATATGCGCACGATAAACAATATGTCAAAGAGAAATGAACTTATACCACACGTAGAGAGACATAAACTCAACGCGATATGCATACAAGAACATCGAATTAACCATGAAGGAACTGAAGAAATTGAGAATCACCAATTAGGAAAAGGATGGATTTTGATCACTGGCGGGCCGACAAGAAACAATGTGAGTGCAACCATCCATATGGGAGTAGTTGGCATGCTTATCCGCATATAAGTCACTAAACTAAGTTGAAGTAATCAACAAACGTATCATGACCGCTACTTTTAATGATATTCCCCAGACAAGCATTATCTCCTGCTATAGGCCAACAAGCTTCTGACGAACTCTATCAAGAACTTACTGATGTTATAAAGCACACACCTAAGTATAATGAATGTTACAATTATAGGAGGTAATTTCAATGCCAAAATAAACATTACCAACCATAAATCAGTCTACCACGAAAGTACAAACAAGAATGTAGAAAAGCTAATAGACTTGATGACAGAGTGTGACCTCAATTGTACAAATCTTATGTTTCAAAAACGAAAAAGAAAGAATTGGACGTTTGCATATACCCAAATGGTATTAAAGCTCAAATTGAATAAAACGTAAATAAAAATGGGAAAAAATAGCATACTTGATTGCGCAGATTACAACAACTTTGAGACAATAATAGACTCAGATCATAGAAATGTTACAGCTAAATTTCTATTAAATCTAAGAGCGAATAGAAAGAACACTAACCAAACCACATATGACTGGAACAAACTGATAACTGACACTGAAGTAAGGAATAGATTTCAAATTCTTCAAAGCAACACAAATGACAGCACTGCAAATTCTCTCTATGAAAACATCGTGAAAGCCAATACAGGGGTAGCTGTGAAATGCATACTTAAAATCAGTAAACTACCGCAGAGAAATCCTTGGGAAAACCACATAATCACTGCAAAAAGAAAAGAGATCCAAAACATGCATTAATTAGTGACTGAAACCAACATTGATAAAAACTACAACTTAAAAAGAGCAATATCTAAAAGAACAAGAATAATAATAGAACTCAAAATCAGAGATATCTAACAGGCATACACTGAACACCAAGCTAGAATAGCATGGCAATTTGTTAAACAAAGTTACTGAAAGAAAGAAAACAACGAAAGGCATTCTAAAAGTACTAGAAACGTGGAAAGAACACTTTCATGCACTTCTTGGTCAACTGCCAAACATACACGATGCCAATATAACACTTAAAGTGGATAGAGAACTACCAATCAATACTAGTGACTTTACAGATGAAGAAATCCGCTTCTGCATAAAATCTCTCAACAACAATAAACTCCCAGGTAGAAGTGTGGAAGTGTAAAGATTTAACAACAGAACTAATTAACATCTACAATAAAGCAATTAATTTAGATATGCCCAACATTTGGACAAAAAGCTGTATAATCCCACTTTCCAAACAAGGAGACCTTGGCATTGCAACCAACTATGGAGGTATCAGTCTGACCTGTATTGCTGCCGAAATATACAACAAGCGTCTTCTTCTAAATCGTCTAAGACAACATATTGACCCTTTTCTGAGGAAGAACCAAAATGGTTTCGTACTAAAATATTAACTACTGCTCAAATACATATTAACGCTTAGACGAATATTGAAAGGTATTAAAGCTAAAGAACTAACAGCAACACTAATCTTTGTAGACATCAAGAAAGCATTTAACTCAATACATAGAGGCATGATGATAGAGATCCTCAACGCGTATGGTGTTCCTGACCGAATAATCAATGCAATAAACATCCTATACAAAGATACTACAGTACTAATTTGCTCACCAGATGGAGATAGAAAAGCACCTATATTTATTACTGATACTGATGAGATTGTGCTTCATTCAGATTCAATCGAAGATGCTAAAATTCTCTTACATAAAGTAGAAGCACAACAAATTGAATGAAATAAAAACAGAATGTACATATTGTTCCAAAGAGCAAGTAACGGAAACATCACCAATATTTAGAAGCTTGGATTGTGACCACCAATAATGATATCAACAACAGCGAAGGCCTGGGCCGCCCACAAGAAAATGAGCTGTGTTTGGAAATCTTAAATGAGCAATGAAATTAAGTTACAATTGTTTAGAGCGACAGCGGGGAGTAATCCTAGTTTATGGCGCTGAAACCTGGACACTAACAACAGAAACATCATATGTTCAACAACTAGAAGCTAGTCATATGAACCAAGCAGATGGATGGCGAAGATTTGTCATGCTTTGTCGGGTTAATTCCGACTAAGTAAGTAAGTACTAGTGCCTATTTTTCTCTATTTAATTTCTTGTTAACTTTTATAAACATTAATAGAACAAACTAATTAATTACTATCTAGAGTGAGCACCATAGAAACACAAGATCAATGAATTGAATGGCACTTCAAATTAATGGTCATGTAGTTTATAGATGTTACAAAAGCGGTATTAATTTAATTTACATTTCACAATGTCCATAATTTATATTTCCACCGAAAATATCTATAGGTAGGTACCTCTACAAAGTACTAATTATGATGATATTTTGCATCTACATATTTGCTGATCGACTTGATACGATAGTTCATTTTAGATACATCGGAATATATTATGCAAATTTATCTAAATCAGTTCATTAAAGAAACACCAACAAAAACATCTAAATTTTAGACACATCTTTTTAAAGAACGATAATTATAACAACTGCTAAATATATAAAGTTGCTTTTATTTAAAACCAAATTATAGCAACCGAACTATGTAGTTGGATCAGTTAATTTAGACCAAAAGATATTTGAAAACTGACAGTTTGACAATAGCCTAGGTTTGCTCATCATCTATAGACTAAATAACAATATCAGCTTACAAGTTGAAATTCTTGCCGTCATTGTTCTGTGAGGGTGATGGAGGACATATTTGAACTGTTGGTGGTTCAAGACCTCCTCCTCCCCCTTCAGCTGGCGGCATTTCATCGATTTTCTGAGCAGCGATAGCCTGTGGTTAACACAAGTTTATTGAACATGACAATGCTTAAGTAGACATAAATGAGATATAGAATTATTGTTTTCTATTAATTTGAAGTATAAATAATTTGTATAATCGGGATCCAAACCCTCAACACAGAGTTGTCTGTCATTCAAACCAAATTTTTATAGAGGAGAATAAAATCATGATATATTTATTCCTTGAAATATTTACTCTAAGGGTAAAACCATGATGTATTTCCTCTACTTTATATTTACTTTGAGCTTATAACGATGGAGTATTTAATTTGAACCGAAAATCATAGAATATAAATTCTATGGGTTACTTACAATGGAGTATTTACTCTGAGTAAAACCTAAACTGAACTGTAGATTCACTCAGTTGCCTGCTATGTCTTGTCATACCTCTTGTCGTGTGCGTTCCTCTTCTGCTGCAGTCAGTTCTTGTGCATTTGCTAAGTTGTCGACAGCGATAGCCAAGAAGACGTTGAGCAATGTATCTGCAGTTTGCCAATCAATTAATTAAGGAAACGATTTTTATAAATTTTGTTAAATAGCACTAAATTGAAGAAACCGAAGGTAAACTACATTTAAAAGTGTTTTTTTTATTAGAGCTAGATGGTGGCATGTCCAAGGGGAGGAGGTGTACACTCATTCTGTGCCCAATTTCTCTTTGATCCCTATACATACTACACACATAATGACATGTTGTTGTCTTAAAAGGATACAGTTGCCAAAAACCACCAGTAACAGGAAATACGAACAATAGACAGTGCCACCATTCTGGACACCTCCTTGGGCCCGGATGCCATTATACATTACCATGTTCCAATCTTCGCCAGTTAAGATCTAAAACATAGGAACATATTTACCTGGAGTGTTTTCTAAAATTAAACATCATCCGCCCATTTCAGAATGCAACTGAGCTTCTTTAAACTAAGTAGAGTCTCAATTTTGTATCTCTACTCATTGGAATTTAGGCATTTAATAAAAGTTGATAGGTTTATATTCATTATATTCGACCAACTGATTGATTATTTATCTTGATTGGAATCTTTGAAACTTTATTTTAGATCTAGTCATGTCAGGGTTATTCTACAATTATAGGTGCAATTGGGGTGTTTTTTGTCCCAATGCTGTATTTAATGTTTAATAAAATTTATTTTGTAGTTTGAATAAATGTTAAACAGAACCGAATACAAAAAGCGCTTTAAAATCAGTTAATTATACAGAAAATGATGTCAAATACATAAAAACTATTAACAATTCGAATTATCATATGTCCCCAAAGCAGTGTGTTATTTTAAAGTTTGATATCATTATTAAATTATTAAATTATTTGTGAAAATCTATAAATGACATTCATAACAATATTTCAGTCAAAAATATTCACCTTGTATTTTATATCGATCTCACTCAAAACCTATATGAGATACGTTAGCATCTTTATATTGACAATAATTTTAACATAAGGGTATTAATAAGTTGAACTGATGTTTAAACTCAAAATACATTAACATTAAAAAAAAATTAATTATGTAAAACGATTATTAAAGTCACAATAAGCATTTTAAAAAGAAAAACGTAAAATTTACCTAAAATTTTAGTAGATACGTTACCTAGTAAAATGTTTTTTTTTAATAAAATGTCATCAGTTTATATTTTTAATTCTAAGTATGTCTCTATAAATGATAATAATTGGCTAATAAAATATTAAAATGTAAAGTAAAGAAAGCATAATTAATCATTAAAAAATGAGTTACTATGTTTAATTTTTTATCTGTATCAATAAGTATTTACTTTTTTGGAATAAAATTTATCTATATTATCATATTTTAACATTAAATCGTTGACTACAAAATACTTTAGAAGTTAAAGCGATACCAACTCTACTCGTCTGTCATCGACATGCCTTGTAATTTCTTGTAGGTACAACAATGTACATATTTATATAATGGATGCATCTGTAATTCTATTATACATTTTTCTAGGAAGAAATTATGCATCCATTTTTGTATTACTGTCGTACAAGAAATTATGAAGCATGAAGATGATGGCAGACGAGTAGAGTTGGTATCGCTTTTTGGGGGACACCCTGTATATTTTGTTGACAATTCTAGATAGATATATGAGATACCTCACCACATTTATTTTTATTCTCAGTCAATGATTTAATAATTACAGTTTATTTTTTGTTTGTTATTTTTACCTATAATATTTTTTTTGTTAATTATAATGCAAACAAAGCTATTTTTTTAATAATGTGTACATATAAAATTAAAAATGCTATATATTTTTTAGTAGGTAATTAGAACTACTCGTAAATGCACCGGTTTTGGTTTTAGTACTTCACAAATTTGAATTAAATCAAAAGAACCTTTTTTCAGTTTTCAGAAAAGTCAATTGCACCTCTCTCTCCCACTCCCTCCCTCCCTCCCCCTCCCTCCCCCTCCCTCTCTCTCTATTTTCTGGCACATTGCTTTGGGCCTGGGTAGCGGTCTGCCTTGCGAAGTAACTCATTTTCAGTTATGGTCGGATTCCATCAAGGCCTGCGCAATCGAATATGACCTGGTCTGTTGTCTCCACAGCGTCTTTACAGTATAGGCAGGATGGAGAGAGGGCATCTTCCCAATTGAATGAAAGAGTTTGTTGGTGTTGGTTAACCTGCCGCAGCGGATTTGGTGGAGTGTGACAGAATTTGGTCTGCTTAAGTTCATTTCAATTTCTTTCTTGGGGTGTTTTCCTATCTTATACTTTTTCTTTCCACTCGCTTTCCTTTTTAGATTTATGCACCTATAATGACCCGTCAGCGATTATTTTTTTATGGAATAGTGAAAGCCAGCTGTTATCTGCCTATTGGTTTTAAATATTATTTCTTGTTTTTTTTTCTTTTAATCTTCTAAAGTTGATCATATTTCTTCTTACTTGAAATACTGTTAAAAGAGCTTTCACAAACGTGTCGAAATTTTGAGCAGGTCGACCTTCATCGAAATTAAATCTAAAAAATAAATAGATTGGTAAGTAGTGGTTTTGGAATAAAAAGAGGATACCTACATAACATAATTTCCTAACCTAATGATAGTAGCATGCCTCATACAATGATAAATATAAAATAAATTATAATTTTTTTAATTCTATCACTTAGTTGTGCTACAATAATTCCAAGCCTGAATAAAATCTCTAATAGAATTTCAAATTCAAATCAAATATTGATTTGCCTATCGTGTACTGTTTGGTTTTTACTAAATTATTATCATTTTCCTTGGAGCTGTTATTGACAATTCTTAATTAGAATCGATATTTGTTATACCAAATTTCAAAAACGATAAGTAGGTACATACATAAGAACAACAAATGATTTATTTACACATAATCTGATAGTGCTACAAATATTATTATAATTTGATCGATGAATTACCTTAACCATTCTTTTAGTTTGAAACTATAAATGACTGATTGAACATCCTGATAAAAGGATTACGATTATCAGAACAGGCCTGTAGCTAACTAAACCTAAACAGTGCATAATAATATTTGTCATTTTTGAAAAAGGATTGGGAGAATCTTCTTAAGGACAGAAGAGGATTTTGGGACATCTGGAAATTGGGGGAGGGTCCATCAATACATTTATAGGCATTAAAGACACCTGAGAATCAGGGCCTTGAAGACACTTGGGAATTATAGGACAGATAGAAATGAAAATGAAATAGAAGCGAAATCTATAACTTCAAACTTGCCTATTGTCCGTTACAGACATGATGCCGTTTAGCCAATGACAGCGCATGCTAGCTTACAATTTCGTGACAAAACATCATGAGAAATTATTACGTAAAAAATATACATGATATTTATATCTACTCTCATTTAAATTTGTATCTAAAACAATATTTTCTAATGTCTTAGCTTTCGAAAAATGTATAAATGATTATAAAGTACTACATCAATGTCTTTACTTGCTTTTGGAAAGGTAGGTTGATCTGTTTTTACAATGTAAAACAGTTCTATCCTATCTACGAGTATAGGCTGCTTTTTATGCTGGATTTCCCCCGTAGTCAAAAAAAGACAGACACACTATGAGTATTTCGGCTCTATAGTTCTATTTATATCTCTATGATAGGACCTTAAGGATACTTGGGAATTTTAGGGCCATAAGTTCATCTAGAGATTCAAAGGGCACTATGGGACATCTGAGGGTTGCTAAGAAGTAGACCATTTTATTGACATGCTAAGGAATAGTCCACATTGCTACGTGCTGTTGAGAGTTAAGGCTCAGACCCAAAACCAATGAATGATGTAGTTAGCTATATTCTCATGGTGGAATTTTGTTAATTTACATATATTCACTTATCGTCATATTCATTAACTGTTTACCGAATTTGATCTTTATTCTCTTGATGGAATTTTATCAAGTCAGATGATACAAAAATGTTTCTTTAGGTGTATCTTTATTCCATTGTAGTCCAATTTGTATTAATTATTTAGATATTTGAGTATAATTATTACCTAACTATAATATTTGACGATTGTAACTCTCTGTTTACCTCAACTAAACAAAACACATGCGAATGACGTGCAATAATACATGAATGATGTCATCATTAACTTACTCCCCACCAAAAAGTTGCATTCCTAAGAGAGCAGCAATGAGGATAAAGAGAAAGAGCAGAAAGAGCAAACTGATAATACTTCTCATAGAGTTTAGCAGCGAGAGAACCAAATTGCGAAGTGAAGCCCAGTACCTAAAAATTAACCAAACAAACATTTTTTTAGAAAAAAAAATCTTTCTGAAAACAAAATTAATTAATCTATAAATTCAAGAAATAGAAAGTATAGCGTTAGTTTTAACTTTTACTTAACTTTAAATAATAGCTTTTTGACTGAAAATTGAAATTATATTTTAAAATTAAAATTGATGAAATTTTCAAAATGTCTGGAAAGACAGCAACTCTTTTTGGTGATTCAATGTAGGATATCTGCCCATTTTGACCAAATAAACATGTATGGTTAACGACAATCATGTACTTGCACTACTTTTGACAATTATATTTTTCTTCGACTATTGACAATTGGAGAAAAAGAAATAAAAAAATATAGGGTGTCCACTAGAGTTTTTTTATTTTGAAAACGATATTGGAGTTTACACATTTAGAATACATGATCGTTGTTGGATTTCGTGTTTTCAGATGTCACACCAATGTTAGGAGGAACATTTTGAACAGTGAAATTTTTGCACAGCATCTTGTGGATTGCGGCTTATATTTGAAATTATTAACGTTTTAGGCATACAAATTCTACGAATTTCTCATCAGCCCCGATTGTTTGGCATTATTTAGAAAACCAATTTACCGGTGTGTGTTCCTTTTTTATTCTTTTTGTAAATGCTTATGCTAAAGTAATAAAAATTTGCCTTTTAAATCGAATTATGAGTTAGATTTCTTCAGACTTCGTTACAATTTCCTAAAGTACATAGGTTATAGTTTTACAACTAAAAATGATTTAATTGACCCTAATTTCGGTCAGATTTTGAATGAATAAAAAGTAAAAATAATTTTGATCAATGAATGATAAAATTGGGCTTTTGGAGATTTATAGCTAATATTATATATAAGTTGTGTTGTAATTTACCTATATTGCAAATCTATGTTAATGAATTTTAGAAGCAAAATTATCATATTAAAGAAACTTTGTCTTGTGATTGACTTCACAATTCGTTTTGGTGAATTTTTTAAACGGTCAGAAGTTTTTAAAAAGTGCTGAACTTTTTCATCGACAACTTCCTCTTTATTATGTATGATAAGCTAAACTGTGTGCAATGATAAACTTTAAAATGTTGGTTTACATTATTTTACTCATTTGGGTGGCATGGGTTATCCCCCCCCACCCCCAATAGCATTATGTTTTTCAAACTGGCATCGATTCAGCAATTCAATGGCAGGTACTTGAAAGTTGCTGTCTTCCGAACATCCTAAATATTAATACAATAATGAGGTAGGGATTATTATAATGTCTTGTGTATCCAGAATATAATGGTGTTAATAAAATGTAGGTAAGTAGGTATAAATATTATAAACTAAAACAGCTTATATAAACAAACTTCAGCGGATGTTATTTGAAGGAACTAAGCACAACATTTACACACTATATATAATGGAATATGCAGAAACAAAACAACAACTAATATGAAGGCTGATTTCAAAATATTCCGTAACTTAATGATTAGAAATAAGTTAAAACTTAAATTTCATGTTCTGCTTAAAAAAATAGAGAAAGTAGTTTGGAATGATTAGTTAATTAATAATGTAATTTTTATATTGAATGTATGGAAGATCGTTGAAGCCGCCTTCTCTTAGCTGCAATATGGCACGGACCAGGCACCAAGAAAAAGTTGTAATCATCATTTGCTTTAATAGATAGTCAGTTGTATATATCCGCTGTTTAGTAATTTGGCCAAAAGAACACAATATGACTTCGGATTTTTATATTATGTAGTAGTAATATTTTCAAATTTATACGAGTAAAACTGTATGAACAGTTTTTGTTATTAGTTACCACTTTTTACTAATGCCCAGTATCATAGAGTAGATGCATAGAGGTTCGACTCAGCTAATATCATTACATAGAAATCGTATCCGAAAGAGTGGAACTCTAGGTATTTGTGTTCTATTTGAATATTATTGGCTATAATTAACTGGTTTAGAACCCTTTAAAACTGTTTTGAAAGTCATTTTTTATCAATTAATATGTGATGCAAGTTACGATGAAAAAAGCCGAGTCCAACCTCTGTCTTTCTGTACCCGTCGTTTTGACTAACATAGATATCTGATCTGTGAGTGCAAACACATTGACGATATAATAGAGATAATGCCGAATAGGAAAACTGTTGACTACATGGTAGATATATAGTTGTAGTAGAGGGACCACCTGGTGCATCAGGTAGTATATGGGGGACTCATGAGAGTAATGAAAATAGTAAAACGATAGACCTCAACCTCCCCAGGCCCGACTAGCCACTAGTAGAGGAAGACTAGGGTCAGTGACTGTGCAATACCTGGTTACTTTTAAAATACGTAACAAACGAATACTACGAAGTGCGGAAAACCCAAAGGAAGATCCGGGATCAACTAGTTGATAGATAACTTCAAATAAACTGGCAATAACCACCTAAATAGAAAAGGCATCAAGGATATATGACAGACATCATAATTAGTAGGTTTATAATGTCTTTCAAATGTCACAAATCAAAATTGTTTAGAATACATAATAAGTAGTAGAATAAAAGTAGAATAGTAAATGGAAAATCACTGAAACTCTGTAACCAAATTATACTATATTTGAACCTTTAAAAGTAAGCTATTATAATTGAAGATAATAAATTGTTAGAATTTGTAACATGATATAAAATAATAATTATGTATATATGAATCCTGCCATCATCCTATTAAGTGGAAGTATAGTGTTTATCAATCAGAGAAGATAGATCGTTCATGCACTTTGATTGAATCAAATTAGAAAGATCCAATTGGTTTTGAAGGAGAAATAGAAGAAGTTCATTTCAAAGACAAAAATATAATGCAGTTAAGAGATGCCAGTATAGGTAACCAAACCAGACCACGTTATGTTGAGTTGGGGAATGTTTAACAACCTTGTGATTTTAAATATACGCAGTATTCGCAGCGCTCTGACTACGGTTATTCCAAAGGAACTGGAGTCTGTTATTGTGCACCAAACCAGCTCAAACAAGCTGCCCAGAATTACCTGTAGGTATAGGATGGAAAACAATATGACTTTCAGTTCTTATTTATTTGGAAACGGATTACAGATAAGAATTAAAATGCTAAATGGAAATTTTATGCTTTAATATCTTTTCATCAAACAATAGACTTCAACTTAATGTTAAAGTTTTGAACCAATCAAATAATTGAAAATCAAAATTTCAAGAATATTATTGGTTAAATCCCAGTGTGCAAGTTAAAGTTCAGATTTAATGAACGTAGCCTTAGGGTTTTTTTGTACCGTATTCGATTTTAGTTGAGTGAAACAAGTTCTGAATATAGTGCATAATTTCGAATAATGTTACAGTTAGTAAAATAAATTCTAAAGCCTTTGCTATTGGAATGGGTTGTCATTTTAAAATTTAAATCTAGAAAAGACGTATTCTCAAACCAAAAGAAATTTGAAATGATAGGACTAATTCATTCAACTTTGTATTGTAAAACGTTAATAGATTAATGGAATTTTCTAATAACTATTTAACAAATATAAATAGATTGATCCACAAGGAGCCTCTCTATTTGGTCTAAACAACTAGATTCATAGGAAACTTAGGAAAATCCTGAATATTGATCTTTTTTATCGTCCTTTGACTAATTTTGACCTTTAATGCAAAATGGTTTTGGCACATTTACAAAAATTTCCTAAGCTTTCGTCCTATATAGATTATGGATTGCAAATGGTGGTCTATTCCTATAGGATCGTGTTTCAAAATATAATACTCACTGACATGCACTCAGTTAGTATTGTTACAGATAACTTTATCTATTTTACTCAAAGTGAACAAATATAGAAGTAGGAATTTGTGTGGAAGAAGTGATTATTATGTATCTTGAACATAAAATGAGGTATAACTACTCTTGAGTGTAGAATAAGGTATTCCTACTCTATTGTTTTGAGCATAGAGTAAGGTATCCCATCTCGATGGTTTTGAGTATGGAGTAAGGTATCTGTGAGTGCTGTAAGGCTGGGCTGTTAATGACTAATAATAGAGGAAACCGCTTGACACAACAAAGCTGTTTGTTTAATAAGTGTACAAAATATTAGAAATAATTCTTGTATATAATTAAGCATCTAAAGCAAAGACAGATAAAGCTATCTCTATGTATATCACTACAAAATCTATGGACAGACAGTTGAAAAAGATGGCACAGTAACTTGTTGCCGGCAGGTCAGACCAGATCACAAGCCACTGCACTTGGGTACATAATGTAGGTGTTAAACTGAACAGTACACAACAAAACAACTGTATCTACTCTGTTACGTAATAGATATAGGATAGTAGTGGTAGGACGTGACAAAAAGCATAAAATAAAATAAAAGCGGTGTAAGGAAAATGCCAAATACAACACGTGGGTGATAGGCGAGTGGTAGTTTGATGGGTGTTGGTTGGGTTGTGGTTGGATGGGGGCGTTTGCTTGCCGCCGCTGCTAATTGATGAGTGACTTGCCTGGTCACTTTAAAAATACGTAATAATCGAAGCGCTCTCAACACCGAGATACCAAAAGAAGCCTCCGGGTGGAAGACGCCCCAAACAACTTCGTACAAACTGCCCACAATAACCTAAATAGTGTTTGGTGAAAAATAAAAAGCAGATAAGATCAGTCACTCAGATCATTTCAGTAAGGGCAGACATGATAGAAGACCATGTTTCGAAAGAGAGACAGATAGGTATGATGTAAACATTTTAAGTATAATATGTACTTCTAAAATGAAAAAAGAATATATTTTTTAAGTATGTTCTCTGTTTCTGATTTGTGTTGACGAATCTTGCATTTGACCATTACATTTGTCAGGAATGCTTAGTATTCACAGGATATCTTTATACATATGTACATACATAAATAATTGTAACTTAAACCTGAAAAAAACATGCACAAATAACCTTCTTATACCATTACAATAATTACATAGTAAAATTGATTTTTATTCCTAATTTCTGTGTATTTAATAATTTTATTAAAAATCTAATCTGTTCAACACTTACCACGCAATCAAATATGTTAAAACTTGATTGGAAGTATATCCGAGTTCCTAGACCGTACATTTTGATTAACATCTCAAACATGAAAAGGCCAAGAAAAACAAACTCGGCATAAGCTGAATAAAACAAGAAAGGTAATCAGTAGGTGTACATAGGATATCATTATTTTATAGCCAATATATTTGACCAAAATACATAGGTTGTTACTACACAAATTTAATTGCTATATAAATTTTGACAAATTACTATTTTAGGTGTTTCTTGTGATTAAAGTTTCCATAACTTTTATTATGTTCTGTATTTTCTATGTAATTTTCAGCAGGAGTATTTCCCTCAAACACAATTTTTATTCTAAATTAGAAAATAAAATGGATCTATTGGTTTGGCGCTCACTGAAGCGTTTATTATCTACTATAAATATTGATTTTATTAATAATTTACCTCGAAGTATTTTTGTTCAAGTTACCTTTTTTATTTATTTTTATCTGGAGGTTGGCTTATCAGTTCCTAAAACTACATGGGTACCAAAACATCCATAGTAAACTTTGGTTGAAGTTGATTTAACCTTTGTTTCAAATAAAAAAGGTAGCTAAACTGGTATCTCTAATTCTATTTAAAAAAATTTCTATAGGTGCTTTTTCATAAAAAATATAAACTGTAGAGTTCCCACAATTCCGATTGTGCTAAATGTTTTTTAGGCAGTTGGAAAGATTTATCGACCAAAATATGGAACAAATCCACAAGAGGGCCAATGGCTTCA
Source organism: Parotoplana pacifica (assembly GCA_034780595.1). Taxonomy (NCBI): domain Eukaryota; kingdom Metazoa; phylum Platyhelminthes; order Proseriata; family Otoplanidae; genus Parotoplana; species Parotoplana pacifica. The sequence goes on along the minus strand of JAUYWI010058834.1, from coordinate 1,128 downwards.
TCATCAAGTCCCCACAATTATAAAACTTTGTCCGGTAGATATAAACACTAGTAGGCTTTAGAAACACAAAACTAAAAGAATGGCAGACAATTATGGATTAATTAAATTATACAGCTCAATTCTATTGAATTTTTATATCATCGATTCTTTTACGTCATTAGCTCACCCCTTTCATCGATTTCGAAAACATTTTTTTGTGTACCAAATTTCAATTTTAAAAAGTCAAGATTCATATTTTGCCACTCACATTTTAAATTGAATTTGATAAATAGACTATTATTTTCAATTTTATAAGCTTTTATTTAGCATTATCCCTTCCACGTCATACAGATTGCTTGTCTTTACATAGGAAAGTATTAAACCATACTGACTGACCATAATGTTTCACTTACATAGAAAAGTATTGAGCCATGTAGGCTGACCATAATGTTCCACAGCTACACATACTGTATTTAGAAAGACAAGCAGAATCACAGCCCAATAAAATGGTTGGCTTTTTACCGTGCGACGTATGGAAAACCTAAATTGGGGCAAACATATAAAATAGAGATTAGGTGAGGATTAACTAAAAATGACAGTACCAAGTCCTATATAAAGCTCTATTACTATGGTTTATCGAACAAAACATCAGTGCCTTAGTTCTTGTATCTAATGATTTTGAGGGGATTATCTAGTAATTATATTGTACTAATTAGACACTCACTATTAAATATGAGTTGTTTTAGGCCATTTTATTCAAATACGTTTTTCTTTGAAAGTATTTGGTGTACTATTTTTGTCAAATTATGTTTATAGATCATAAGATACATCAGCAGATAAAGAAACAACTAAGGTCATATCATAAAACCTACCCGCTGGTCAAAAAGTCTGTGTGCATCCGAAAAAATTATATTTGAACCAAACACTAAACTTTAACAAATACACTTATATAAATCTGTTGCCACCTTGACAAGCCACGATTTGCGCACGAACGTGACTCTGGTGACGAATACACGCGAGTATACTTCGCTCCGATATTGAATTCCATGCATGCAAAACAGCTGCATTCAACTCGTCCCTTGTTCTAGGACATTGAAGTTCAACTTTGTCGGCCAAGATCTTAAAAATTCCTTGATCTAATGGGGTCGT
>JAUYWI010058823.1:0-16295 GCA_034780595.1 Parotoplana pacifica | reverse complement strand
CTCACTGCTCCAGAGATCCGAGTTCTCTGCACGTTGGTGACGGCTGTGCGGACTTCCTCAATGCTCATTGGATGGATTTGTATAATGAAACAGCCAATCCTGTCTCTCCTTATGAAGAATCATTCAAATGTACCGATGTAGCTACAAGTTTTCAATTCAATCCAATAAGCGATGTCAGTTTTGATTTATTTTAGCTTTAGGAAACTTTGGGATTTGATTAAATTATTAGTTTTCTCTGCTTCATAGTTCTTTCGATTGACAGTTTTTGTTAATTTATTGTTTCATAGTTTCTATACACTCATCTTATCAATTCCTGGTTTCTATTGATTTAAAAGTTCTATTCTTTCATAATGTATCATTTCGTAGTTTTTAATGTTTTTTCGGTTCTATTTTTTCACATATGGTTTCTACCGTTTCGATCGCGTTCAATACTTCAATAGTTGCTATTTTAATTTCATTCTTTAAGCAACTAAATAAAAAGCTATCTGGTAAAATGTTAAAGAACGGTATCTAGTTCAATGTTGTTCTATCTTTGGCAAATAGAACTGGGACAATGCGCCATTTAAAAAAAAATTATCGATAATTATAAAAATGCTGCCATCATATGATGCTGGCTTCAGAGTCACATAGTTGTCAGAAATGTCCACTGCAGCTTTATAATGAATTCTTAGTTGTTCAATCACTTGCGTTTCTAGGAATACATTTTCAAACAAACAAATAGTTTTAACAAATCGAAGTATATAGCTCAATTTTTTAGGTTTAATAACGCTAAAATGGTTTTATTTGGGACATTAATCATGGATTCGTTAGAAAGTAAACATACATGTTACATTTAACAGGAGAGCTGGGTCAGGGAGCCTAACGGCAACATCTGATTTGGATAAATGAACTAAGAACATCAAACAAGAAGGAAAAGAAAAATGGGTTCTTCAGAAAAATCGGTACTCAAGATATGGCCCAAAGTTGGACATGGGTCACTTTCTTTTTGTAATATTTGTAAAACTTTGAGAATGGTCAGCGTCGATCGAATCTACTTTGACAAATAAATAAATAGGGATTTTTTTGTTATTTAGATTAAGATTACATACCCTCCTCTGCCAACAAATTAAGCAAACTTACTAGGCTCAGGCAATAAAATCGATTTATTTTTCTTTACTTGTAGAAATTAGATCCAGATGTGCTTTCCCCGGTTATTATTGCTAAATGCTCTAAATCTGACAATTGGCCAACTTTACTCAAACAAAAATGTGAATCGCCTGAACTCAATGATGTTGACGATGTCCAATTGTATGCTTCTTTTGGCAGCTCAGATCAAGAACCTGGAGGTCTGCTTTATAAAAATCGATACTGCGCTAATTGTAATCGAGATAAGACAATGGAGATACCAATGCCATTGCCGATCATGTACTTCTGCAATATATCATCGGAAGAAAGTCTGCACAATCTTAGAAGCATTGCCACTCCATTAAAAGATAAACTGGATATTTTTACGTCAGACGCATGCAAGCCAATTGTTAACGATGCAAAGTCTTTTGAATCTGGAGGCAAATACTTGGTATCCAAACTTCGTCAATGCAAATTCAACACAAATTACGAAAAGAAAGTTTTGATCCAAAATGCTTATGACATGGACCAGTGGCTTTGTCAGGCAACGAATAAATTTGATAAGAGCTTTGGTTGTAACAACACGAAGGAAAACAATATTTTCTGTGAGGTTGCAGGAACTGCAGAATCTGAGAGGTTTACCAGTGTACCATCCCAATGTTGGTGCAACAATGATCTGTTGCCCGTCGGGCCTACCTCTCTACCAAGAGATGAACAAATATTTATTTTTGATGAAATGGTCATCGAATCTAAAGCAGTCCTAGACAAATGCCAGGAAACGCCATTTAAGGAGCAGAGTTTAGGTATTATTCACTGTTTGTTGGCCAAATGTTTATACGGTCAAGTGTATCTCAATGAATTTGGCTGTACTGATCCTCAGCAAAGGTTACAAAGAGAGCTTCGATTTTCTACAAGAGATCTGTCTATTGTCAATAGTATGTGGCGGGATATTTGTTCTCAAAATGTGGTCCCTTGTGATGCCATAAAGAGCGATATATTCTACAATGCGAAGAGGTCCTATCAAACCGATGATTATCGAGTCGATGTTCGGAATGACAAAGTGTCAATCTTTTTGCGTGAATATTTTGACAAACAGGTTGTAAGCTATTCTGATTTAAAGCATCAGACTTTGTTGACTAAATTGGATGCAATTGCCAAGTTTTATAATACAGAGTGAGTACCCTAAAGCTACATAAATCAGTCATTATTTTACTGTAGGACTTTCAGAACTGGTCAGTGACCGATAACATTACCTAATTAAAAAAATCATTTATTTTCTGTGCCTACAGAAATGCTGAAAAGTAAGCTAAATAGTTTGATTACTTGTATAAATTCTACAAAGTAAAATAATGACAGAATGTCCTTGACAATGTATAGCTCTGTGCATGCCGGTAGACAGACTCTCTGTATACTATCGTGATGCCTATCATTGCTTCACTTCCTGTGTAGTCAGTGTCAATTGAATTCGTTGTAGAATGAGCATAGTGGAAACTTAGTGCATGCAATTGTTTAATTGTATAAATTGCACAGAGGAACATAATGACAGACTTTCCTTGTCAATGTATCCATTAATTTGTCTGCTCTATTCATGCAGGTAGATAGTCAACTCAGTTCATGCATTTCTTCCTAATTATCGTATTCAGTCATTATTGATTATTGTATCCAATTAGATAACTACTTTGCATAGAATTTGTATCATATTCACAGACAATTTGTCAGTTGGTCGAGGTGTTACAGAACAGACGAAGCTGCATAACTTTTAATGGCAGATGTTGACAGTGACGAGGATGGTTTTGAAGATATTCAAATTGCTGTGGAAGTCTCAGATTTAGATGACGAAACAGCTCAAGCAGATGAAGAAAGCATTGCAACTAGGGGACCTCAACAATTCACTAGTGTGGCGGCGACACGAAACTTTGCTCCAGCGTTTGGAAGAATAAACCGCAGCGCAGTTTTATCTGAAGATTATGTCAGGAAGATATTCAACAAGAACCCGTTCTCGAAATAGCAACACATATTGCACTACAAAGTTTTGAAGACAAAAACACTAGTGCCAAACCTATGGGAAAGGTACTGAATTACTGTCAAAGAGTCATTTTATTCACATATTTCTGTTACAATAGGTAAACAATTCTATTTCTATAGATTTTGATTAATTCAACATACATACATATATGGGACGTGTTCCATAAAACACCACCCTTAGAGGTTTTTGAAAAAAAAAGAGTTATTATATCTACAATATTCGATGAAAAGTGACCTTTCTTATGCAAAAAACCGCAAGTTTCTATCTAATATAGTAAAATATTTATGAGCATTTGAAATTATGAAAGTGGATGTGTCATTTTCCACAAAATTGTACCGGAATATAGATAATAATATGAGGCAATATAGAAAATTATGAATAAGCAATAATGATGATAATTTTATTTTACATTGTAAATACCGTGGTTCAATGGACAGCAAATTATACAAATTATATACCAATATTCACAAACTGCCTAATAGAGGTATACACAACGTTCAAAGTCAATGGTTCAACTCAAGTTTTAATGTATCAATGTTCAGAATTTACTTCTTTCAAGATAACACGGCAATCAGTATAATGTGAAAGCAAGCCTTGGATCATGCTTCTGATATTTATATGAATAGGAGCAGTTTACTACAAACCATGGAATATGGATGTTGCCAAATTTGTTCGATTAATATTTTAATTATCATTAGATATACATAATGCCACATATTTTCCATAAACTAAAAGAAATTTCTAAAATATAATGTAAATATACTTTTCTAATAATTAGAATTTATGTTTGTATTAATCCGAATAATTAATAGATAAAACACTGATATACATATTAACTTAAATGCTTCAATACTGACAGTTATAAGTATTTCCCAGCCATGATATCGTAAGACAAGCAAGAAGATATGTTACACTTTGAAATTCTGAAATAAAAAAATTCACCAAAAATCAAGTTTTTGACTTTAAAGAGCTCTAGACAAAATTGAAAAAAAATTCTAAGCGTGGTGTTTTATGGAACACGTCCCATATACTCTTCGGAATCCAACAAAATGTGGCGTAATAGTCTGAATTATATATATGACACTGACACTGCGTACATTCCTCAGGCTTATCTAAATTTCGGACAGAATGATTTGCAAATGAACAATGTTGATACAGTCTACACTGGTGCAGAAGATGGCTTCGGTGAACATGTAGTGCTCAATCTACTGGAGCCTTACCTCACTAGTGGGATCGATTTGATCACCGATAATTTTTATGTGCTGTGCACAATCTAGTGTAGCCTTACTTTAAAAGTGAAATCAATTTGCCCAGCGATAATTTGTTTACAACTCTGAAACTAGATAACAAATTCTTGACTGAAAATATCACGGTCAGAGCTGTGAGTTGGAGGGTTGATGTTGTTGATGAACGACAAGTTTAGTTCCAAAGGTGGATAAAGCTCAGGAGTGTCTTTGGTTCTCTGGAATAAATGATGCTACACCAGAATCACGACTCCTTCTAAGTCTTCTCTTGTAGGTTTCCATAGGAAACTGAAAACAGGGTCGTTTTCTTGTCTCCTGATAGCTTTACCATAGAGGAACACAGTTTTCAAGTAACCGCTATTAATCAGTAGAACAAGGTGGGCTTCATGAAGGAGATCGTGTTAGTATTGGTAAGGCAAACAGTGATGCTTCTAGCAGTCTAGTTTGAACTCGTTACATTGTGACGAGGGTTTGTAAGTAATTTGTAACTTTCGGAAACCGTTTATGGAGATTTGTATTTATCAAAGCCATCTTTTTTTCACTATTTTTTATCACAGGAAAATTGCACAGAATTAATAAATCTTGAGGCATATTTTCCTGAGCTACTATTCAAATACCTAGGCTTTGTAATAAACCCACCAAACGCGAAACTATAAAATCCAAAACCGGTAAAAATTGTATATATTTTTCTCTTTCTTTAGAATCACCATGTTACTTTTTAATGCAGCATTGGGCAATTACCAGAATTCTAAGGTCGGGGATGATAAAGTACAAATAGACACATGCTCCGCGTTGTTCAGTCAAAATCCAATGAAGACCACAAACTTTTCAACAAATGCCATCAATACAAACTGTCAGTTCGAGTTGTATCTGATTACAAATGACAACAAACGTCAAACGGTAAGAACTGCTTTGTACAACCACCGTCCTAGAGACTGACCGAATAGGTGTTAGGTGTGCATCAGAAGAAAGGACCTGTAATGGCATTTTTGTTGGGTATTTGTCAAATTGCTAAGAAAGTCATTGGAAAATTTGTGTCAGCTTTTTTAGCATTGAATGCTTAGTAATTTTAATTTCATCTTCCAGCAACAAAAACTATTTCCTTTGTAAATACAACATTTTGTTTAAATTATAGTAATTCTGGTTTGAATGTATTTGTTATTTTGTTAAAATATGTATCAAACCAATGAAAGCGAACACTCAAAAATAATTTATACTTGTTTCACGGTTCGTGCTAACACATGTATTGTGGTAATGACCAATAGGTACAAGCCTTTGAAATTGGAAACAAAATTTCGTGTTGTCAAGCATGCAGATTGCAATTGGTGTATAGCAACTTACCTAAAATGAGCATTTTTACCGAATAGGTAGTTTTAACCATTGTTTTTGCAGCTGGAGCAGCTGGTGAATGTCAGCAGCCCAATGGACACTTTCCACTTTGCTTTCACAAAGACCAGGATGGCCGTGTGGAAGTGCCTCACAGGTAGATCAACACCGCCAACAAGAGGGCCAGCGACAATGAGGACCACCAAGATAACCACCAAGATAACTACCAAGATAACCACCAAAAATCCCATAACGAATGCCAACACTGAGAAGACAACCGAACAAAATTCTGGACATATTTTGCAGGTCAAATTTCTGGTGAGTATTTCTTTGATGTGTGCTGGCTTCTTTATTATTATTGGATAAGATGCCTCGATCTCAAGGTCACTAATAATCGAGTACTGATTAAAGACAAATTCATTTAATTATCAAAGTTGAACAAAATATTTTGTAGCAGAAATTTAGAAGTTAAATGCAAACAAAGGTGAGACCGATTGTAATCAAATTCTTTTATGTAAAGAAACATATAAATCGTCATAAAATCAATGAAAGTAATAAATATTGCTGGGGCTAGCCGTAATGGAACCTCATTAGGCAACCCTTTATTAAAGGAAACATTGTTGCGGACACATTTTATATACCTAATGAAGTAAATTCATTTGTGAATCGCTTTCTCTCACGTCATTCAGTGTAGATAATTGTGCATCCCACCGATTTGACAGATTGTTCCCTATTTTGATGTTCGCTTTGCTGTGAGTATTTCACAATCGGTCTATTATTTTCATTTGTTTGTCTTCATTAGAGTTAGCGAATTTTCTTTGCTAATAACATCCACAATATTTAAACAAATTTGGCAGGTTTTAAATTTAAATTCAATGTTTCTGTTGCAAAATAGCTCTGTTTTATCTCCATATACGAGTGTATTGTATTTCATTGTGTCTTATCCGCACCTTTATTGGTTGATTTCATTACGAAAATGACTGTATCAGTTATAGCCATGGCATCGTGCTTAGATGTTGTCAAATAAATTTATTGATTATTTCCAAAACCTTAATAGAAGTTTATGTCTTGCGAATAATATGAATATTATTCGCAAGACATACATAAACTTCTATTAATGTTTTGACTCTATGCAGATAATGGCATATAAATATTTTCTGTGGGTTCTTAGTTACATAATTACAATTTGTAGTAGAAAATATATTTTGTTTATAGATACTTCAGGTAGACAACAGTTTTTAAACGGGCATAATATATATGTTCTCCGCTATATTAGTAATTACCACAGAATAGTCATTTGTACAGATTGTATACTCTCTCTGGATCTGAAACTTTTCTATTACGTAAATAAAATTCAACGATTTTTATAATAATTTGTTAAATTTAGCCTCTACAAAGTCGCATAATTTTCACACAAATAAATCCATAGATTGATAAATTAAGATTTAATTTTGTTTAAAATATTATCGAAACCTCTCTTTATATCCACTGCACAGTCTGTATAGCAAAATTGTTCAATTTTTATGTGATATATGATGATTATGATTTTTTTTGTATAATTGCTTTTTCTATTGAGGACAAATAATAGTATTATAACATTTATACACTCCCAGCAAGAGTCGGATCTCTGTATATTTATTACTCCATGGTAATTACCTATTTATTTGTAAGCTTTCTTAGAAATAGTTTTAGAAAAAAGTAATGAATTCAGCTCATAGGTTCATAAGAAAAAAGTTAAGATTTTGGTTTAATAAAGTGACCTTGAAACCATTAGGGTGAGTGGATTTTGAAATTTTGTGCAGTTTTAATATCACTATGGTGACTGACCTCCAAATACAATCCCAAAGCATGCGACCCGCGTGTCCACTATTCTCGAGTTTCCTAACCATGGCACTTGATGTCAAATATGAAATTGGTGGTTGGTTGTCCCTCCCATTTGAATATCGAGAGATTTTTGTTGACCACATAGGTAAAAGAAATATCTTCATTGAAAATTGGGCAAAGCTTACAGCGTGGACGGTTGCATTTATGATTATTAAGTTTCGCTCCTGTAGATTTCGGTTGGATATTAAATCTATTGGTCCACATTAATCTAGACTTTAGATTTCTTATTGGTTTGCGTAGATACAAGTTGTTCTATGCATCTGACAGTTTCAGAAAATTTGTTTAGCATATTAAAATCAACTCTCATAAAAGCATTATTCATAAATAGCTTCAGTAATTTTAAAAGCAACAGGGTGTAAACAAATGCGTGTAAATTTGATAGAAGCCAGTTCAGTGTTATTTTTTATTATTAATGGTAATTTTCTAACTTTATCTCTTCTTTATAGAGGGTGCTCCAGAAAAAGTGTCCATATAATTAAATGTTTACCTGAACTGATTTTTTATGTGAAATAGAAAGGGTATTTCTTGTATATCTTAAGAACATTATTATGGAACTTATAAAATGTGTGGTCTAGGCAAAGGCTAAAGACCGTTAGCACTATGGGCCAGCTAGCCTTCTGAAAATGGGCCCAACTTTCGATATCTGTCTCATAAATTTTAATTCCTAGAGCAACCAATTTTAGTCTGTAGATTGACATTTGTCATGTCAATAACGTTTGAAAATGTCATAGAAATTGTCTTAGTGGTTTTCTAGTTTTCTAAAATTGTTTCATCAACATTTATTTCTTCACCAAAATGACATATAAAAACGAATAAAATTAATGGTGATTGCAACAAACATTATGTTAATACAATATATGGTTCATGAGATGCAACATTTTACATTTATTACATAGACTAAACATTTTGTTAATTTCTGGTGGTGCAAGATAATCTGAAAGAGAAATGGTCAATGGCCTTCTAACAATCTACAATAGTTTTTGTACTAAAATAAATGAAATAAAATTGTCCAAACAGTGCTAAATATCGTTATCTTTGTCAAATGTAATTTTAAAAATGCACGAAATAAGTTAAATTAAATATGCTTAGTAGGAATCTCACTAACTATTATTAAATTACTAGACATTTTAATCCATGAATTAATTTTAAAAAAGATTTTAGAGCTAACAAAGTGTATAAAGCTAAACTTTTATTAGGTTGCTCATGTCAAAATTTGTTAACGACATTCGTAAATTGTTGTACTTTGTTAGCAAATAATTTAATTCGCATACCTCCTGAAATATCTAGTTTAGTAATATCTCCATAGTACCATACCAAGCTAAATACCACCAGAGCTAATTGTATTTAATCTTATTAATTTGCTAAAACAAAAGGTAGAAACAAAATCTGGTGGATCATTAATTTTATAAATCATAAAGATTTCAATCTGTCAACGACCAACAATATTGGATTTTTTAGTACTCCAAGTGCAGCATCTATAATAATGGAGGATTTGTCCAATATATTATCGTTTTAAGTATACCAATTAGTATAGAATATGACCTAGAGTCTTGTACATATTCAAGATAAATTCTTGTTATACAAAGCGAAAGATTTGTGTGTCCTGTTCTGATTTTCCGTTTATAAAAAAACAGTAATGATAAATGATGCCAACAATATTAAATTTCTCTTTAAATATACAAAACTAGGTAACATCAGCCAAAATTCATTAATTATCAGTCACCATATATTTATACGTGAATATATTCGATAGAAAATGTCTACTTCCTATAACTGATTAACAATAAATACTACTTACTATATAATTGTATAACAATAAAAGCATACTTACTATAATTGAATAACAATAAAAGGCTACTTACTATAATTGAATAACAATAAAAGGCTATTTACTATAATTGAATAACAATAAAAGGCTACTTACTATAATTGAATAACAATAAAAGTCTACTTACTATAATTGTATAACAACAAAAGACTACTTACTATAATTGGATAACAATAAATGAATATTTACTATAATTGGATAACAATAAAAGTCTATTTACTATAATTGGATAACAATAAAAGTCTATTTACTATAATTGGTTAACAATAAAGGACTACTTACTATAATTGGATAACAATAAATGACTATTTACTATATTTGGATAACAATAAAAGACTACTTACTATAATTGGATAACAATAAATGACTATTTACTATAATTGGATAACAATAAAAGACCATTTACTATAATTCGATAACAATAGAAGACTACTTACAATAATTGGATAATAATAAAAGACTACTTACAATAATTGGATAACAATAAAAATATACCTTCGCTAGGTGAGTAACAGAAAAACGTAATTATACTTCCTAGACGTGAAAGTATTGGAATAAAAGTTTGTTGTATACGAGAAAAGTAGAATAAAAATATACGTCTTAGACGTGAAATAATAAAATAAAATGTGCGATTTATGGGTGAATAATAAAATAAATGTGTATTTTACACAATAACATTGACGTTAGTTGATATATGTACCTTCCCTAAAGGGATGACTAGATTCCATTGGCCCATTTTTTCTCACTTTTATTTATTATATTTTGTGCCATATCTATAACTGCTACGGTCGATCAACCAAAATACATGTTATTCACTATTCGTCTGTTTTCAACGTATACAATACTTATTATATAAATTATTATGTAGCTGTAAAATGTATGAAGCAATGTGTTTGAAAACGTTAGATGTTGACATCTGTGATGCTGGATAGATTTATGTAGTCGATATAAGGAAGAATGTTCCTACATGCATGCCACGAAATTGTTCTGTGCAAAAACATTTTGGATAAACTTGTAGATAGTAAATTAAAAATCTTCAAACAACACAAAAAGAATATTATATTTGGCACAAACAACACAGAAATGAAATTTCATCTAAATTTATGTAAGCGATTTGAACTACCAAATAATGTTTGACTTCCAATATGAGAGCTACTATGTATATTGAAAAACACAAGTTTACTTTGATAAAAATATATTACTTATTCGTATTGCTCGCTAAAATTCTTCTCACTGACCACCATTTTATTTGTGGGTCGATAACAAAACGCCATTACTTTGAAAGGTTGTTTGTAATTTAAAACTGATCGTAAGATAGTTGTACCCAAAAGAATGACTATAGGCTGTTTAAATTATGAAGACAAGTTCTCCCATTTCCACATGTATAATACATATAAATAACTTTTTAAAACATACTTGATGAATTCCATTTTTCGTTACGCAACAATACAAGGAAGACAATCAAAAACCTGTGGAGGATATTAAATACAAATTTTAATATCATTGGTTAATACAAGAGCAGAAATATTATGATATCATTATAGTTCTGCTCTTGTATTATTATTATTATTATTTTATTTATTGTACATTACAGAATAGATGTACAAAAGGACAACCAATGATATTAAAATTTGTATTTAATATCCTCAACAGCTTTTTGTGTGTCTCCCTTGTATTGTTGCATAAGGAAAATGTAATTCATCCATCACTAATTTTCGGATACCGAGTTCTGCTTTTTCTGTCAGAAGAATGAAAAGTGTGAAGCATTCGAGAAGTCACAAGAAGTATTGATGATGACGTTTTGAATCTTGTGATGTTGTTTACCTAACGTACCTACAATTTGTATTTCCTATTCAGTACATTAAGTACATTACTAAGACCAGTAACATTACTCTGTTTTATTGAGATTGTACCTACTTACTATGGTTTGGAATTAAATGTCAAAAATTGTTTGCCTATTTTACTCATGATAAGAAATCAAATAATGACCTTTTTTTGCAATTCAAACTAAAGTGTTGCCTTAATTCGATTTTTTTATAAATATTGATAATAATCGGACATGAAATAAACTGGAATTTTCCATTTCAGCAAAGTTTGAGATGTTTCCTTCATAAAAAGTGTAATTTTCAATGTGTAGATTCACACGAAGCTCATGATCTCAAGATCTAATGTAGACACCAAACTTTTGACACGCAAACTTAATTGATTGCTACATTTTAATTGGGATCCATCTACACAGAACTGAACCAGTCAAGGTGTTTTTTAATCCGTTACAACACAGTGAAGTATCGAATTATCGATCAATTGTCCTAAATTATTTTAATGGCTCAAACGTGCCAGGTAGAATTTTTTCATTAAACCCAATGGTACATAGAAGATGTCAAGGTTGAAGATCTGTAGATAAAATATGCAGTAAATAACATTTATCAACTGAAATTAACAAAAAAAGTTTTTTCTAAAGCATTTAATATATATTGCTTAAATTATAATTCTACTATTGTACTTTATTAGTACACAACGTTTTAAGATAATAAATAGTGCACACTCGGTTTTCTTAAATTAACTAAAAATAATGCGTAAAAGATAATAAATTTTGTAAATTTAATTCCAAATCTATGTATTTTAAATTAATTAAATATATAATTATGTATCTTTGTTTGTTGTTGTGAAATGTTGTGTTCTTACATACTCTTTTGTGTCATTTTTCAACCAATTTTCTTCTTCAGAAAAATAAATGCATTGATTGAAACAACAGTTTTCATTATTTTTATAGGCTGTACCTGGAAATCACCAGCAGTATTATATTTACATTTTATAAGTTATTTTCCGAAAGTATAGAAATTTGTTGATTTAGAAGATGTACCAACTGAAAATATGTACCTCTCCCAAAAGTTGCAATTTTAGAAAATTGATGTTATATTTTGAGAGTGATTTTTTACGGTACACGCTATATTTTTATAAATATGATCATTTTGCTGTTTCCGTTACACACCAAATAAAAATCTAATCATTTTGATTTGACATAAAGCTTTTATGCATTTTATCTACATAGTCTAATTAAGATGGGTTGTAGGTTGAAAACACTAAGAAAAACCTACATATAACTACAGATAATTTTGAAAAATATTTCCTAATATCCTCTATTATCTGTTAATTTGTTTTTGCACATATTAATGTGCAAATAAATTAACAGACCACTTTAAAATCATAACAAATATAATAAGGCGATAACAGATAATAACTTAAAGTCTTTTAGGTGATTCTCTTAATCTATTCATTGGATGTATGATATTCTAGTGGCGTGTAACCCCCCACCGCCGGTGACATCAAAGACCCTTTCCGCCCGCCCCCCGAAAGTTGGGGGATTAAGACGTTCGTTTCTGTTTTAACCTACATTTACTAAACTTCAAAATATTTGTAGCGCAAAAAACCTTGTTGAAACCGTTCCTGGCTCACAGTCTAAATATTCTTAATATTTTTTACGGACAAACATTAAAACGAAATAAGATAACGTGAATAAGTTATTTTATACAAACTAATTAGACTACAGTAGCCAGACAAAAAAGATAAGCAGTCTATCTAAAGCAGTAATCATGCAACTGGCCCAAAGATTTTTATACAAAGTTCATAATCATATGGCGGATTTACAAATTTCACCTTCGTTGGTGGCTTAGCAAACGACTCTGGTTGCAACTATAAGAATTAACAGAGATGGGAAGTACCAACGTTTGCTGAAAGTATAACCTGTCGAGTAAAGAAGTCAACAAAGTACATATGTTTAGCAGTTATATACACAAAAGAAGAAATCCACTTCTGTAATTATTAACTATACACATTGATGGAGAAAGTAAAATACCAGAAACAGTCAACAATGGCGTCCAGTGTGGATCAAATGAATAACATGTAAGGCGTGTCGACGCTATACCTATGCACTATTCTGTAATCTTGTGGATTTTCCTCTTTTAAATTCAAACATTAACTATGGAAAGCTTTCACCTGCGAACCGTTCTGAGAACAATTCTTATTGATAACAATTTCTGTTATAAGTAGGATACCATCTAATTGACACTCAGGTCAAAATTAGAATGAACCAGCAAAATTTGTCACGATCCGTGCGACTATTGTTTGCGGCCATAGGGTAAGAACCAACAAGGCAGCGGTCAGAACAACGGAAAATTGGGAGGTGCTATTAATACACACTCGTGCAAACGACAGGAAAATTCGTGCCACGTGTTCAATTTGCCATCTCTTCATTTGTAAAGAACAGTTCCGGCTTTCTACCAAATGTCTGTTATTTGTAAAATATTCTATTTATTCAATAATAATAAAAACACTCAATGTTCTTTCTTTTGTTCAGTTAATATATTATCTATTTGTTCATTATACATAATTCGTTTGTTGTATTACTCATTACAATATGTGCATAATGTTATAAATAAGACCTCTTGCATGTTCTATATCAATATATGATCTGACGTTTTCAGATCGGATACAAAACACTACACAAGGTAATCTATAAATTTTTGACACAAGATACAATGCAATATTTGAGCCCAAAACCATGGTTAAAATTCCCATCGATATTATTCATTAAAAATCGCGTGCAAAAAAGGTGCTTGTATCTGTTTCTTGGGGGGGGGGGGGGAGAACGACTAATCCAATTCTGTAAGGAGCAGACACGTTACATATTTCACACACAATGGTCAATCACCACTCACGAAGACGAGCTACGAGCCGTCACCCATTGGGTTTCATCGCAATCAGAGTGATTATGTCATGATTCAACACCGATGGAAGAGCATGATAGTTTATGTGAAGGTTCAACCTGGAGCCGTCTATTCAGTGGATCACCTTCTGCTAAGTAGAAAGATAGGACTGCGTTTTCACAATCATGCAAATAGAACATTGAAGTATTGAAAGACAATGTGGACAGAGCCACCAAGTTTGATGCTCTACTTACCAAAGAGGAAAATGATAACAACAGTAACCCAGATACACTACATTTGGAAGAGCATAAATAAAGAAACTGTACAAACACATGTAGGAAAAGCTACGAAAAGATACAAAAATTTGGAAATCACAAGAAGGTATCCAATTAAAATAGGAAAGGCGAAGATCTTGGGAATTATGAAATCAATCACCTGTTTAGATTGAGAAATTTGAAAAATGAAGTGATTTGGAAAATATTGATGCAGAAGAAATCCAAGAGGCGCACAAACTGACGAGATTCATGACCTATGAACAGAGACTACAACAAATTGGTCTGTAAAGAAGAAAATGCTAAAATCCTCACTTATGAAAGCTCATTCCTAACAGATTGAAAAACTATACAGAGCTTCTGTATGAAAAACGGAAATTGAAGATGTGATGGAAACCATAGAGATTGAAAATGAGAGAGCACTCAGTATACCTACTCGCAAGAGAAAAGGTCAACAAAAGGCTCAAAAGGAGTCACAACACATGGCGAGATATCGGTGCTGAAATTGACAGTAAATTCCACCTAAGCAACCACAAAAGAGAAAAATCCATGGTCGTTTGTTATACACCACCCTGGAGCAAGGGATATAACAGTACCATTGAGCCAAATGTCAACAAATCCGACCCTGTCGCAATCCAAAAGGAGAACACACTCAAGTACCTCAACATCCTTGAGCCAGCAAACATTGGCATCTGGTCTGAGGGATCGGTTACCAACAGCACAGAAGGAGGAGGAGGTGGATACACCATCAAAGGGGACTATACTAGCAAGAATGGAGTACCAGCTGGTAAATTCAGCTCAAGTTACCATGCTGAGCTTACTGTTATTGAGGAGGAACTTAAAGAGGTGACCACATCCTATTTGGGACACCGTATATGGGACACACCAAATGGGACACCCTATATGGGACACCCAAATGGGACACTCTATATTGGACACCCAAAATGGGACAGCCTATATGGGACACCCCATATGGGACACCTCATATGGGCAACGCTATATAGATACCGTATATGGTATATCCTATATGGGACACCCTGTTGTTATTGTATCGCTTCAGCTAGCCGGTGCTTGTTGTCTGTTGTTGAAGTAATGGTTGGGATTCCGACACTTCCGGGGCATGGGACGACCCTGAACACTGGGATTGACACACCGGCCCCGTATGGGAATATACCAAGGCACCCTGCCACTCCACTCGCAGCCTGTTCCGCTATCTCTGCACACAAGTCCAGCTTCACATCTGAGATGGAGAAATCAGATAATTAGGATTAAGTAACTACAGTAAGTGCCAACTCCAACAGAAGAGGCAAAATGGATGCCACAGTTTTGTGTAAACATCGCAAAGAGGCTTAGCTAACAAAACTTTTGATTTATGCGAAAACAACACATTCATAGATTTGAGTTTCGTAACAATTTTTTTTACCGTTTAGTGTATGAAGGGCTGCAGCAAACAGCCCGATTGTTCCGACCAGGACTGGCTGGGCCAATTGGGAGACAGATATTGTTCAAAGACCCACACTTAAACATTTTATCATTCCCCACTGTTTAGATACTTTCATTTCTCTCTAAGGACTTGGATTCTATTTAATTCCTTTTAAATATTTTGCAATATCTCTGCCCTAGGTGCCTCGATTTGCCTGCCAGAAGTCAAATCCAAGCAAAATTCCTGGAAATTGAAATGAATGTTTAGTGAAACGATTTTTGACAGATTTATTTAACGTTCAAAATACACACAAGGAACATTTTAAAAACTTACTCTGGCCTGCCTCCAGAACAATAATCACCAAATTTGGTCTTGCAGACGCAGCAGCAGCCACAGAGATCGCTGGTGATCTGACAGGACGATCCAGCGAGAGGCTGGCTGCCTCCACAGTCCGCATGTTGGCAGGGCAGGCAGGTCAAGGC
>JAUYWI010058812.1:0-16301 GCA_034780595.1 Parotoplana pacifica | reverse complement strand
CTTACTCCTTGTCCAATTGTTGCTGGTTTTGTTTCTTCATTGTCTATTCTTACTGTTGCTTTTTGATTTAGGTAGAGCTTTTGAATGAGGCGTCTATCCTTCCAGTCAATTCCTAATTGTTTGAGTGTTTCCATTAGCTTTTCCAATTTTCCCTGTCAAATGCCTTCTCAAAGTCGATGAAGCATATGTACAGTTCATTATCATATTCAAGGCTTCTTTCGATGATTGTTCTCATTATTCCTATTGCTTCTCTAGTTCCGCATCCACGTCTAAATCCAAATTATCTTTTTTTTCTTAAAAATCGTATATTATAAGACATTCTAAGGTACCACCTATATCCAAATGATATTCTAGGAGTGTGTACACCCCCCTCCTCCCAGTATCAACCGCATTTAATGAAATATGGATATCAACCAAGGGTTAATATAGCTCATACATACACAAAATTCAAACCAACATTTTAAAAACATATTATTTTGATTGAAAAAATCACTAAGAAACATCACAAAATGACAACAAAATAAGTAAAAATATCAGATAATGTTCAAATCCCACCCATTATCAATAGGTTTATCAGATAATGTTTGAATATTATCTTAAATTTAAATTTCTATAGCAGATTACCTAAATGTAATTTATAACTATTATTTAATGAGTTTATTTTTTTTTAAATTGTGGTTTTTAGATAAATTCATTCATTTCAATTTAAATCGATTTTAATTTATCAACAGGTCAAGAGACAAATGTGGAAAAGTCTAGCCACAATTTGAGTACATCACTATTGATAAATATTCGATGATAGAGTCATTCAGTCATTGGAGAGGATCAAAGTCATATGTTACACCTCACAAAGTTATAAAAAGTATATTTTGGAAAATCAGATTTTTCGAAGATATGAATGATCATATTGAGCAGGCAATAGGTTGAATCAAAAATAGTTTCGTGTCATAAAAGTTCTATTATGACAAGGCATTTTAATTTGGAAAGAGGGAGGCATTATTGAATCAACAACCACAAAACGTAATAGTCAAAGTCCAATGTTTAGAAAGTTCAAGCTTCTTGGTAGTTTAAATTCCTAAATATACATAATATATACATATATCTTCATAAATTACCTCTTAGTAGTTAAATTAAGAAAATGACCGACCGTTTAATTTAGAGTCATAGAAATATTAAAATGATGCATGTGAATAATTCAAAATCACTTTCGAATTTCAAATTTATTTTTTATAATAAATATTTATTTACACTTAATTTTATATAAAATAATGCTAAAGTGATAATAAAGAATATAAAGAAATATTATATTTTGGAATACTAACTTAACACGAATTTAACATTTTCATTGATAAACTAATAAAAATAATTGTTATTCTATAAATAGTTTGTTATTTGGCAATAAAAACGTCGCTTTTGATCTTTTATATGATTCACCATCTATGACAGAACAATTATGAAATAGGCATTGCTTTACTTTGCATTCTGTTTTGGATTAATCACTCAACACACCACCATACTAGCAAATATCTAATCGAGCACTGGCCGGCACTGAATATTGTGCACTATTTTAAAATTATAACAGGCCGAATTAATTATGGTACATTTCTCTGTTTATTTATTTGTTCGTTTGTTTACTTGGTTGTTTGTTTGGTCAAAACATGATAAGGGGTCGAGATAATTTTACCAGGTCTTATGTTTAAATGAACAATCCGAAGATTAAAAGGACCAAAACAAGGGTGAAACCGGTTCCATGGTAAATAGTTCATGATAGCACCTAACATATTTTGTAGTAAATCATGCTAAATTACTTAAAAACGTTTCTACTGATCTATAAACACAACTATTAAAAATTACTGATGACCAAAATTGGTAGTCTTCCAAATGATTCAAAAGTTGGTCTATCCCATAAAGTAGTAAGTAAGTTACCTACAATGAATTTTTATAAATTTATAGCGTATTTTCAAAATAGTATCGAAATCTCTTTCTCCTCACCTAGGATTACGGAGATTAAAACAACTAAGGTTCAGTTGAAATTATCAATTTCGTAAAAAAATATTTTTTGTAAAATTGAATATTAACTTATGTGTAGTGCATTTTTAAATTTAAAAAAAACATTTTAAAATTCGTATAAGAAAAGAATGCTTTTTACAAAAAAAGTAGTGTTTAATTTCCCACATATAAGTTAATGATATTCTATTTTTTTAATAAGAAAAATAATTTAATAAAAACATCTATTTTTAAACAAAACAACCACTTTAACATGTATTAATCAATTAAATTAGAAGAAAATAGTAAAATCCAAGTGTACATAATTAGTTCATTAGTAATAATATTTAATTTTCTATTTTCCATAAGCTGTTGTTCTTTTAAACTAGAAATTTTTGTCTATTAAAAATCAAATTTGAGCGCAATTTTTAAAATACAATAGGTTCCTATAGCTGAGTTGATAAATTTAATAATTTTATTTCCATTATATCTACAAATGTTTTTTTTATAAATTTTCGATATTTTTTCAGTTCCTTTAAAATGAATTTGGTATACTTCAAACAAATTTTGTGAAGCTGAGTACACACTTTTTAAAAATAAGACGACGCATAAACCTTTAACAAAACATTTAATGTGATGAATAACTTTTTCAAACATCAAACTGCCCAGTGTATACAAATCGAATGGTAAATACCGAACTACAATAATGGAAAATTAAAACATCAAATATTGACATTTACCATGTATATTTTCACAACCTTAATATATTCGAGCATTTGACATACATACTTACATGATGTATCTGCGTTTCTTTTAATTTGGTCACAATAGAAGTTATATGGAAAATATTTTCGATCAAAAATTCTATAAATGGAAAACTCATCCAAATTTTGTAAAATTTAAAGATGGTAAAATACCTAAATTATATCATCTATATCTACATACATATTTGGTAAGCAATGGATTTTAGGACTACATGAATGAATGACTTCCGAAAATAATTAATGGTTCTCATACAGGACTGCTTTTAATTTGAACAGTAAAACGGGAAAATAGCATTTCATGTGGCATATTCTAGGATTAGGACTTATACGACGGAGGTTAGATTTTTAAGAAAAAAAATACATCCACATACAGTACATACCTAGAAAGATACTTTAGATTAATTAGATCCAAAATATTTAAAAATCATTGTTTGATGACATTTTTACCAAATTCAGCATTCTTGGTATGTAATACCTGTAGTTTTAAAAGAAAACTTGAAAGCCTGAAAGATTTAGTCTTCATCATTTTCTCACTTTCAGTCTTTTGTTAACTGTTTTGGGAGTTCTAATTTTGAGTTTTTAAAATATGATTAAAAAATAAAGAAAAAGTTTCTAAATAGCTAATGTTTTTCAAATACCTACATGTCGTAAGTATTTAGAGAAAATATATATACATTTCACCAGAATAAGAAAACTACAATTTGACTAGAAACACTGCTTTTATTTTTATAATTATTTCTTAAAATAAAAGCTTTTGTTACAATATTATTTTAAAGATTTATTGACCGAAAATATCTTTATCTATTGAACTGCATGTCAACTATAAAGAACCTTTCATTCGTCTGCGACAAAAAAGTAGGCTAAAAATATTTTCAGATTCAGATTTACTGCTAAGAGATTTATAGTAAGTAGGTTACAAATATATAGTAATATAATACTAAGTTATAATTTATTAGATTCCTAATATTCAATTACATGATCTCACTTTTATAGTATGTTCTTCATTACCAGGCTATGTAATAAAATTTAATTTCAATATAATACAAAATATATACTGCAAGCAAAACCCATCATCTCAACCTAAATATAGTTTTACTAAACCGGAGCAGTGTTAACATAAATTATTTATTATTTTTAATGTAAGTAAAATGGAAATAATAAACTATGTAAGTGAATATTCACTTCTGGAGGTAAGAACCAAATATCTTGTCTTATTCAAAATACTTAAACCAAATAATACACCATCCTACTTTCAACATTCTAGTAAGCGTGATCTTTTATTATTTCTAATGGTTTAATAACTTTAATTTATTACACTTAAACAACGGAATTCTCGTTATATTTCAAATATAATAATGTTTTGAGAATACTCTGCTGGTATAAATATTGTTAATATCCAAATTATGGTTGCAACAACGACACTGCCTTTTACAAAGATCGCATAATAACACACGATAGTTTTGAAGGTTTGTTTTATAAAATTTAAAATGAATTTTCTATTGTTTGTTACACAGCTGATCAACATAAGAGCCGCCGGAAAAATAAAATTGGAATCATAATAAAAATATTATATCTAAACATGGAAGGCTATATACTTTTAGATCAATAATTTTACGAATAAGCCTATCAAACATCATACAACTGCATTAATTTGGGTAGATACATTTATCTTTAGGATTTCAATTTTAAAATTCTATGTCGATTTAGGTGAGTACTACCTACTATAGTTCGTGAAATGTGTGGCACCCTCATTATACACTATAATAGAGCGTGCAATATATGGCGCCCCGTTCTGTACAAAAACACGAGTTTACAATAAAGTAAGCTCTTGTAAACTCAACTTTATAAAAGATCAAACACTAATTTCGTTGATACCTGTTTCAGATTTTTTGGAGATTGACAAAGTCATAACAGCTATATTTAATTCAAACTGCAATGATCTATAATGACAAAGACCATTAGCAATATTGTTATAGAATGTAATAGGTACAAAGTTTACAGCAAACCACAGCGAATATAACTCAAAATAACATATTTTGCGTGTATTTATTTTACATCTTTGACATTTAAAACCTTCATGTTTGATTGATTTTAAACAAAACGACGGCTACCACATATAAAAATTTTTACTCTATTTATTTCTCTAAAAACTTATTTTTAAATACCAAGGCAAAAAGTACTAAACATCATAAATAATCAAAGCTGTCTATATTTGCGAAAGCAATTGTTAATTATTCAAACTATGGATAGAAACTTTATCACATTTTTAGAATGTACCTATGAATTGTATAGCTAATCTTTGTATATCCTTTCTAGAGGAAAATGTCTATTAAATAACAAAATTTGAAATTTGAAAAAGCATCAGAATTCGAAGCATCATTAAAAATCCACAAAACACATGGACTATCATGAATCCACCGGAAGGAAACAAACTTCAGATGCACAACAAAAAGTCGTAAATATTAAAAAGTCGTTTATAAATTTAGTCGTACTTAAAAAATCGTACGCAAAAGGTCGTATTTTAGCTGTTGAAAAAAGTAGTTTATATTATATAATCTTACACTAAATCATATTTTAAACATTCCAAAAAATGTAAATGTTTTATAACCATATAATAAATTTTTACCAAACCCTATTGTAACAATGTTTATTTTTTATATTCATCTACTTAAGTAAATTTCGTGAATAAATTACATAAATACAGTTAATTGAATTTAAAATTTTGTACAAATGAGGTACCAAACTATCTACATATCTTGTTCTCTCCATTGGGGTAGGTCCATGTCTATGGATTCCACTTTCTCCACTGTTTCCTAGTATGTGCCAATTTCTTAAGATCTGAAAATGACACTCTTACAAGATCCGTTAACATGTTTTTCCTTGATTTGCCTTGGGTTCTTTTTTCTAGAAGTCTGTCTTCAATGACTGTTTTCAGTCGGTTATCTCTTCTCAGTATGTGACCTATCCAATATTTCTTACGTTTGGTAATTAATTGTATTTAGTAGGTTCCTTCTTTCATTGATATCCGTTAAGACTTCTTCATTTGTCTTCTTGTCTTGCCATGAGATTTTGTGCATTCTTCTGCATATCCACATTTCAAATACTTCGATTTTCTTCTTATTGTTTTCATATAGTGCCCACGTCTCAGAACCATATGCTCCAGATTAGTAATTTTAATATTTTCTTCTTTATTTCCACTTTCAGACTCTTGGTTAGAAGTTCACTTCTTTTTATAAATTCTGCTTTTGGTTTTGCTATTGTAGTTCGAATTTCTTCTAGAATCTTCCGTCTGATGTAATTACTCCTCCTAAATATTGAATTTCTTAACTTGTTCTACTTGTTGGCCATTCAGAGTAATGTTCTAGGTCGTTTCCCATTCTTTATATTCTCATTAGGTTGATTCTCATATTGTATTTTTAGTTTTATCATTGAATTTATTTAGGAGTTACTGTATTTCCTTTTCATTGTCTGTTATTGTCCCTTGATCATCTGCAAGTCGTACTTCTTGTATTAACTCGCCACCTATCTTAATGCTCTCATTGAAGTTGTCGAATACTTCACTCATCATGCGTTCGGTATAAATTGAGAAAAGTAGAAAAGTCGTGGTGATAACAGACATCACTGCCTTACTTCTTGTCCTATCTCCGCTGGATCTGATTCGTTATTTTCATTTACATTTGCCATTTGATTGTTGTAGAGATCTTGAATAATGAATCTTCGGTCTTGTCAGTCAATTCTTATTCTTTCGAGTGTTTCCATGAGTATTTTTCAATTCACTTTGTCAAATGCCTTTTCAAAGTCAAAGTTATATGCATCTTTCTATAATTGTTCGCATTGTTCCTACGGCTTTCCTGGTTCCACATCCACGTCTAAATCCAAATAGTATCTTTCCTATGTAATTGTTGGCTTTAGTCATGAATGTCCTGCCATGTTTTTCGACACCAATTATCGCGTGCTTCATGTGTTTTTCTTCGCAGTTTATTATTTAGTCTTCTATAGTTTTTCCCGTCCATTCTCATTATTATGTTCTTCCATTAAGCAAACTATATACTATATACTATGTACATATAATTCTATCTAATTTCAACATCTATTGCTATTGTGATATACAGTCATAAACAAATTGTATAAGGTGAATCAATTTAATTTTCATAGAAATATTTTAATATTAGATGTCTACTATACATACTATGACTTTTCAAATGCGTTTTTTATAATGTTACTATTAGAATACAATTTTTTCCGTACGACTATTTTATATACGACTTTTCACTAAGAATCCCTAAGCTTAGTAGCAAAATCCACTGAGATGGAAAGCATAGACTTTTGATACCTCCCATTTACCATTTTTGATATTTTATTCTAATAAGAAATAGTGTTCTTTTTATCATTCAAAAGTTTCATAAGGTAGACATTTTGTTTTTCTGTGTGTTTTTATAATGAAGGATGCCATTGAATAACTTTAATCATTCAAGAAGTACTCATCAGTGTTTTACCTTACGAATATTATGAATGACATGAAAACGACGTCAAGTGTTATATGTATTTAAGGGCTTAGAAACCCATTTTCTATTATATTAAATAACTTACTTGATGCCATCAGAACTGAAATAGATAGAAACGATGTTGCTTTCATTCTAATAAAAATTACTTTGTAATTGTAAGAAAATATAAACCTAAAGGATTCTTTTAACTATCTTTAGTGTTTTGATCTCAGACTGCAAATTTCTTTTATACATACAGGAAAGTTATCCAAACTGATTATCAATTCTAAAACATCATTTGACGAGAAATTTCATTGGTGCGCTTTTGTTATATAGGATATTTTTGTTCCAACTAAACATTTTATTATGATTAAAAATTATTCTTAGCTAGCAACGCGAATATTTTTATTTTGAAAAATAAGATTATTGAGTAATGTGTTTGAGCACAATTCGCAAACACCCACTTTTTATAAGATTTGTACGCTTAATTAAATCAATCGGAAGTCTAAGAGAAAGATTCTCACAATGGTTAATCAATAACTGGCTTTATCAAACACGCGTAAAACCAGTTCATTAATTTTCAAAAAACAAAACAACACATTTGGTTGTACCTATTACATGTTTTCCAAGCACAAGCAAAATATATACCTCTATTTAATCATCTATAGGTACAGCTAGTTAGAGGCAGATGAGTCTGTATTTTCTCCTTCAAATTTAGGACAAGACAGCACAACTTCCGTCAAATGTCAGAAAAAATAGCCCAAAGAGCAATATTTTTGATGTCTAAGTGTTAGTCTCTCTTTTATCATTAAAAATGATTTGAATGTTGCATTTTAAATTTTTGATAATATCACAGCTTGGTTTTGTCTTTCTTGAAAATTAATTAGGTGAGTTTTATTTTGAACCATTATGCAATTATATATACCTACCTATAGGAAGGATAGAAAATAGGCACAGTTTGATTTATAAAATATGAAAGAGGTGATGACATCAAGAGATAATGAATATCTGAAATTGATCCATAAAATCGTTTCTCTAAAAAAGTACATACTCTTGATTGAAAAAGTTTCTTAGGTATATACATATTATTTTGAAAACATGAAAAAAAAATTAAAAATTAGGACAGCAAAGTTAACAAAATTGAAAAACCAAAAAAAATAAATCAAATTAATAAACATTTCCAAATTGTTGTTCCATTTGTAGCAAAACCTGCCTACTCAGCACATCAAGGTATGCCTAAAACATTTTTTTCGACTCAACAAGCAGTTTTGATTATAAATAATTAATCAGTATTACCTAAACAACCGAGTTGCTAGCACCTAACGGTTTAATATTAAAGCCGATATTAGTCTTTGTTTGCTACTATTTTGATATCATTTGACACCTGTGAAAACATAACATAAATAACATTTTGGTGCGCTATTCAGTTTTTGCTTTTTAAAAAAAATCGATTTATTAGTTTGATGGGGTTGCGTACTGAAATTGGATTTCTTTAACATTTATTTATTGCTATCGTAAGGTATTATTAGTTTTTACTTTTAATTCAACTATTTTCAAAAATAAAACAAATAATAACTCTGTGTATGTACGTAAAAAGTACCTGTTTATATAATCGTTAATTAACTTTGGTAAATATTTTGGAGTTACATCGGAATCAAAAGTAGATCGTAAAAATACATCCCTTGAAATTGAAAGCAACCGACCTAACCCTCCTTAACTTTAAACACCACAGGAAAAACAAATAGTAAAAATAACTAATAGACAGGGGTTATTTTACTATGTAAAACTGATTCATTTAACCGAGATTGTAAATGTGTCGTGCTTGATCCTTAGAGAACGCATGTCCAAATTGTGAATAGCCATTTACGGCCCCAGAGCGACCTAAAGATCTAGGATAGCTCTAGTCACCAAAGATTCTTGGTCTCTTATGTCTCTAGTACCCAAATCAAAATTCAATTGGTTGCCGGTAAGGGCTCCGCCCCACAGCCCTCTAAAAATGTAGATACCCGTCACCCAAATTTATACGCTTTATAGAGGATGTTCTACTGCACTTATTTTCAAAGTTTTTTTTTAATAGATGCGCCGTAGTCGAGTTTGGTGGCGTAGCCGCAGCGTGAAATCCGTCAAAAAGTGCATTTTACATATAAAAAACGATATAAAAGTGTTGTTGGAATTATGTAAAATCGGTTGTTTCGCCAAATGATTTTTAACTCTGTGCACACAATTTGCGCCTAATTTTTGTTGTTTGTGTTACGGTTTCTAAGAAGAAACTACCTCATAAAATGTTGGCAGAGAAAAAAAGGACCACCAACGGAAAATAGTGTTCATTTAGACTATAGATAGTCAAATTAATATTTACTTAATTTAACACTTGATTAATAATTGTAGTAAGGGAAGGGTAGAGGGAGAATTGCTATTAGTGTATAGTTTTTCTAGCTCAAAACTGTACTTAAGTCCGAATAAACTGAAATGGTAAAACTAGATCATATGGGGGCCACCCTTTTTCAAGCAAATCTTTTTTCATACGCCAACCGTGATTATATGGTAGAGCAGCGGTAACCGGATCTGAAGGTACCCGGTTCGAGGCCTTGTTTCAAGTTATTTGGTGAACAGGGTTCCAAAATTGCTCACCTCCTCCGATATGTGGTAAAGGTGTCCCCATGAGGGCCGGTTTTAGCCGGTGTGCATCCACTCTCCGTAGTGTCCGGTGGGTACTGGCTATACCCTGTGTAGCTTGCGAAATATACTTATAGTTCCTGGGTCGCTGTGATTGGTCTCAGACGGCGCTTGATTTGCCTAGAAAGAAGAGAGAGAGAGAGACCATGTGAGGTGCCCCAAATTTTGTCACTTGGAGTGTAGTTTTAAAATGCAACCACTTTTCAACAAAACAAACGAACCTGTGCTGACGCCTCTCATTTAGCAAGAATTTTAAAAAAACATTCAAAAAAAATACGGGTATTCTTCACAAATTAGATCAGTGAATGGGGCTTATTAAATGAAACAATAGCTATAAATTTTTTATAGGTCTGTGATTGTGTCAACGAACTAACATTTTTCGTTTCTTAACTATGAGAGGCGTATTAAAAATTAAAATAGAATTGTTAGTTCACTCGATCTCAAACTGAAAATTGTAGCATCTACAATATACATCTAGCTACACAAAAAGCTTTTCTACATATGAGTTGAGTTAAAATATATTTACATATAAATGCATAAACTAAATAGATGGCAGTTATTTGTTTTCAATGTTTCCAGGTTTTAATAAAATTAGAGAAGTGTCACCAGTTTCTAATTAGCGAATAGAATTTTAATGGCAATAATAATAACATTAACAGGATCCTTCATTAGATAAATTGGTGCCAAATTATTTGTTAATTAAATTTGTCGCTTTATTTAGATAGATAGATATCTTAACTCAAACGCATCTTATAATTACAATTAAAAATTAACATCCAAAGAAAGTATAACCGATTTAGAAGAAATGAGAAACTATTATAAAATATTTACCTATGATCATCACATATTTGCACCTAAATATACAAAATAATTGGGTTAAAATGTCAGAATTAAATGTCATTATTCTTTTTTGTTTAAATATATGTATTTAAAATAAAAGAATTTTTATCTAAAAATATTTTACCAGGAGACTTTAATTACCATATTGTAGTAAGGCACATGTATTGTTTTCATTTTCAATATTTGTAAACATTTTATTACCAAAAAAATTATTAAGTTATTACTCACTGTATATGAAACCTGTTTTTACTTCAAACTGACGATGAGTAATTAACTCAAAAATATTGTTACGACTGTTAAACTTTTATTTATTTAAATAACTATCTAAGCATACGCAAAAATACATTTAAAAAAGCAGTACTTTTTAAATACTTGCCTTTTTGTCTGACAGTACAAAATTTGACTAATAAAATGCCTAAAATAATTGAACAAAATCTACTGAATAACAAAATTTAATTGTATCGATAACACCAAAGATGAAATCAACTGTAATTTGAGAATGTGAGTGAATAAAATTGAAGTAGAGATGCAATACCGTCCTCTCCTCTAAAGCAGTTTTTGATGTGACCATTTGTTTGTCGTAGTTTTTAACGGTTCCTACAAATACAAATGAAACCATGCGTACAATGGTTTATGTATAAAACAACTGAAATTGATTATCAGTAAAATCAATG
This sequence comes from Parotoplana pacifica, assembly GCA_034780595.1. Taxonomy (NCBI): domain Eukaryota; kingdom Metazoa; phylum Platyhelminthes; order Proseriata; family Otoplanidae; genus Parotoplana; species Parotoplana pacifica. The sequence continues at coordinate 4,877 of JAUYWI010058812.1, read as the reverse complement.
TTTAGTATATTTTATGTAACAAATTTCTTGGACTATAAATCAAATAGAATTTTTACGGTTGAGATAGTTTATAGATGTAATGATGGAAAAGTATGTATTTTCAACTTATCTACTCTAAAGTAAATCCCATTCTTATATTTAGTAATACCAGCCTTTTATTTCGAAAGTTTGTAATGATAAATAAATAGTCAACAAATCAGAGTAAATAATTATGTACTCTTATTTTGCCTAACGGACTACAAAAAAATAAATTACGAAACATTATTGAAGACCAAAAAAGTTGATTAAATAAAGATCATATGTGAACTATAGTCTCATATAGTCAGCTTAATAAAAATATAGTTATTTTGGAGAAATTAGTAACAAATATGTGTTGCTATGCTATTTGGTGTCCCTAGCAACGGTTTCTAAGTAGAAAGTTGAAAAAATGATAGTTCATACATAGTAACTAAGGTCTCACATGGACAACTAACTAAAAGTTATATAGAATATTTTTGTAACGGTTGCCAAGTGTGACATTGAACAAATGAAAGTTCATATATGGTAAGTAAGGTCTCATGTGGTTAATTCCCAAAAACGTATAGTTAAATGGGATAAATTTGTAGCATTTTTTGTTGCTATGCAATATTGGCGTCCCTAACAACCGATAAAACATCTGACAACGTATTTCTACTCTTCGCCCCAAAGTTATTCTAGGTACCAAATTGCATCAAAATCGGTTAATGTTTAGACTATGATGAAGAAGAAGAAGAAGACGGAGCAGGAGAAATAGAGAGAAAAAAATGAAAAAGCCAAATTTTGAGATCTTGTATCTTCTAAACTACATACTTGACCGATTTTGATAAAATTTGGCATCTTAACTAATAATATAAATTTGAAGTCAATACACTGAGAAGAGCTCAAAATGGCAACTTTTTAACGATCCTATATAGTCCATTAGGCTAACAGCCAATTATCATTGGTTTAGATATAGGTAAAGTACATAGGAGTACAAAACAGGGACATAGTATGTCCTTAGTACAAAATTATTTACTCTGATTTGGTACTATTTACATAGGGCGTAAAACATAACCTTCAACGTTTTTTTACATTATTATAATTTACTGATTTGGTCGATTATATTCCAATCAACAGACAACATGCGGCATCAATTATTGTGCCTTCTTGACGCATCAGTGGAAATATACATAGACAACGTCATCATTCCTTGTAGCTACTTAGAAAATAAAAATATTACAAAACAATATCAATTTGTTATGCATAACTACTTTTCCTATTTAAGTATTGCAAAACATTGCAATGTTTACTATATTGTGTAAATCAGCAAAGAATATAGTCCTTTGAAAAGTAAAACGACTTTATTCAACCATTTTTTGTACTATTAGGAGAACCATCATTGGGTTTCCACAGCTGAATAATGTACTTAATCCCGCAACCATGTCAAATTTCTTCTTTATCCACTGATCTCTTTTATGTTACTAAAATATTACTTGCAAGTAACAATGAAGATTTAATACAATAATATTAAATGGCAATAATTTTTATCCAAACATTTACAAAGTTATTATTTTGAAGCAGTAGGCGATAATTGCAAAAGTTAGCTAGCAACATTAGATACCATTTTTTTATTAAATTTTTAGTTACCAATAAAATTTAAATTGTGCATAGTCTTCACGTAGACAATGATGCAGCTGCTAATTGGTCATGTAACTGGATGTATCTCACGAATATTTCTAAGAATTTCTGTCTGATTTCCTCCCTGGTCCTCCACTAAACAAAGATTTTATGTCTAATTCTACCTCCCCCCTCAATGTTATCTTTGATTTCTCCGGAGAAGTTGCAAAATTTTCAATAACACAACGAAGTTAGAGAGCTCAAATTTCATTTTTTCTAATATTTTTCTTTTATTATCATACTTACTGGGAATAGCTGGTTTTCCTTTTGAAGAATTTAAACAAATAAAGGAATTGTTACAAGTGCCTGTTGTCTGATTGGTTGGTACGTAGTTACTAATAGAAAACACAAAGCTGAAAGTTTTCAATTTTGATATATTCAATTTATATATGACCAAGTTCTATAAAAATCACTAATCTTTATTAAGTTCCATAACAAAACCACATGCCTCAAATATATTTTTAAAAATCAAAATGACTTTCGAACTGAAATGTCCCATAAAATGTACATAACACAATTGTCTAAAACTATAGAAACTATAATTATGAACTCATAGGTATTGTATCGTTAGGTAGTATAACAAAGCTATAGGTACCTACATAAACTTTTGCTTTAAATTTCTAAGGCTGATACTATTAAAAATGTAACTAGTAATTTTCAAGTGCTATATAGACAAAGTAAAAATGATTGTCTAATCTATAATTTGGGCCTTTGTGACTTTTTTCGTTGGAAAAATACTTTGTGACATTTTGAAAAATGTCAAATTTTCATTGATCAGTTTCCTATAAAAAATATTATTTGAGCACACAATTCTCAGCTGCGATTTTTATCCAAACTACTTAATTCATGTTTAACAAACTAATAAATAAAATAGTAATAAGATATTGTTATGTATTTTTAATATAAAGATCAAATATTCGTACTATAAACATGGGTAATTTTTAATGTTATCACTAAATATTGGAATATTATTTAACAGTATTACATACTCGGATTAAAAATTCAATATTCATTTAAAAACTATAATTACTAGCAAACTACCTAATACATTTTTCAATAAGCTACGTTCTGTGTTATTTGGCATTTAGTTAACAACAGAAATACGTATAGATTTCTAGACAAATTAAATACCTACACAAAAGATTCTCATTTAAACCAAAATGATTGATTAGAGTGAAACTTCAAAAGGGATGAACTTCAAAAGTTCATAGAACAACACATTTAAACAATGTCAATTTCCGGAGAAAAACGGAATATAATTACATAAATTACATGTCAGACTAATTCAAAGAAAAGCACATTCAAGACACATTTATTGCCGAAGTCAGTGAAATTGTGTGGCCTGTATCCATAAGTAATACCAAACCATCAAAATCAATTTCCGTCCTATTTCAAACGTAATTCTATTTTAATGTCCCTTTTCCCTTATACTCAGGAACTCTTAATGTGAACAATCTGGAGCTTTTTCATTTTATAGTAACGCATAAGAGATAAAAATTGCATGCTGATTTGCAACGACGTTGAAGCATGCGGCAGTTGCAGGCAAAAAAAATTGAATTACAGAATAATAATATATTATAGAACAGCTTCATTGTAAAATAACAGTCAGTCATATTATATTTTTCGATAGTTCAGTGTTGATCAGTATAAGGCATCGTTGTCCATTCATTGAATTCAGTTAGGTACCTCTATTGTATTGTAAAAATATCAGCCAGCTCGTACCTATATACCTCTATTTATTGTGTGCAAGATTATTTATCAGGAAAGAAGTGAAAAAATCGATTTTATTTTCGCCACTCTAATCAAACTTTCGAGCTGCTCGACTTATTAGCAGATAGAAATTGAAATGAATAACAATAGCCTAGCCCCGTGTGTTTGTTGCTGTGTAAATAGCAAACAAAATCACTTTATTTCAAAATTTAATTTGCTAAAACTTTTTTATCTGACAAAACGAAATGTTGTGATTCAATTAAAAATTTGTTATACAGACGTTAAAAAAATCTAATATCTAATATTGAAACGTAGTTTTAACGGGTTAAATTCACTTTCAATAATATGCTTATTACTCACTGTAAAAGAACAAATGAAAGGCGGAAAGCATGGGTATCTACATATTTCTAGAAACTTAAAAAACATACAATTTTTCCATGAACCAGATTTGGACTTCAAATTTAGAATGGGAGTTTTAACGCCAATTTTTGACCCAAAAATATAGTTTTCCTTCACTCCAGCTTCAGAGTTCCTTTATTAAAAAGCCAAAAAATTAGATAGCAATAACTATATCAAAATAATATGCGACATGAAAAGTGATGGTAAATGCATTTAATAACTTTCTTCTGAACAGGACAAACATGAAGAATATTTATAATTTGGTTCACGGTGATTTCAAATACTCCCTACCCTATAACAAACTGGGATCCTATGTAGATAGTTCTCATTTCTGAATATTAATTTTTTGACTAATGGAATATCTGACAAACAATAAAATTGGGAAGATTTATTTCTATAATAAAATAAAATATGTAGCAAAGAGATTTCTTTAGTGTAAAAACATTCACTCAGAATGTCTATATGAAAGTTATTCGAATTTTAGAAAGGAAAATGTCAAAACATTTTTAGAAGGTAAGTGAATGCATCGGATACCAAAACAAAACAATAGATTGATATACCAAGATCATTTTTAGTGGACTCAATCTAAAAAAAGTACAATACATTTTAGATTTAACAGTTAAATACTAAGGCTTATATTCTCACCAAACGCGAAGCGAGTTTTAATTTTCTAATTCACACAAAAAATAAAGCTAAGCGATTATTTAGAGATTTAAATTATTTAATTTTATTTATTAAATGTATTTTCTTTTAAAATCTCTAACCTATGATTTTTATAACGATTGGGTATAGGCTAAACTGGAAAAGAACTGATTTTTGTATTCCAGAGAAATAACAAATATATTTGTACTAAAAGTGTTAACAAAGATCAAAATATTAACATTTACAAATAAGTTTCGCCATTCTCAATAATCTGGGCCATATGTCTTCATTTTTCCCAAAGCCGAGTTCATTCTTTCCGTAACAGATGTAATAAATGGTCTAAATATGTGGCAATATCATTTTTGTTGTCAGAATGTTCTTTTGATACAGCCTCATACCGATTTACCTCAAATTTGATATGTAGGTCCATTATTGATTATTTGATTATTTCT
>JAUYWI010058801.1:0-16302 GCA_034780595.1 Parotoplana pacifica | reverse complement strand
GGGACACCTTGACCACTCATCAGGCGGGTCGGAGGTGGGTTGTCCAGTCCCTGAGCACTTTCGGAACCCTGTCCACCCTGAACTCGGAATGGTTAGACAACGATTGCAACAAAGATTTATTTTTAAATCGATTTCTATTGGCTGGTGTTGGAACATTTTCTGACAAGCTATTTTTAGTGCCTAAATCTCATCGTGTGAATATTGGAATCAATGTTTGAAGTCAACTCACGTTTTTAATAATGAATATTAAAAAAACTACATGGAAGTTTTCACAAATTTCTAAAATAGATTATTTCTAAGTCAGATATGATTCAAAATGAATACTTTTACGTAGTACCTACATAATTACAAACAACAAAAGTGCATAATTTTTAGCACTAGCAAAGTAAATGACCTATTATCGTACTAGATACATATTACATAAAAGAATGAATATATTAATGACATGCAAAGAAAATATTTTGGTCCTTCCCAGCCATGCTACATGTTAATTTTAAAAACAAACACCATGTTTTGTATAATTTGTTGTTAAATATCTAATTAATTGAGAATGACCTTCGGATTTTTTATAAAGTTCAAAGGTACCAGAAGGAAGGGTAAACTTCACAAGTCGTTTCAAGAAATGCGATTTTTACGAAAGGCAGAATCAACAATCAACTAGTTTCTTAAATTCTACCTACCTTTGTGGATAAAGAACCTTTTCATCATGACTTTGATTTTGTTTTCTGTAATATAATAACTAAATGGTTATCATTGAGTGTGGTATCGTTCGGCTTACAAAATCAATTAACATTTATGTTTATTTTTCCATTTTGTGTCCAATACAGAAAAAAAAACTTGATTTTATCTCACTTACGGTTCCGGAGTTACTGTGGCTATGACAATACAATTATTAGATAAATAAGATTAATAACATTTTCTTTCAAGAAACGATAGCAATTTTTAATGTCGAAAATTTATCATATGTCTAGAACGGGTTATCTCTTACATCAAATAATATTTTCGACCACAATTTCCGTAATATTCATATCCACATTATTGCTACTCTGCAGAACCAATCTGTTTCGCTGTTTAGTTTAATCCTGGTTGGTGCATACCAATTTTCATCCGTGGACTAAATTTAGTTCTGCGTGTGGAATTTGTTTCCTGCTTTAGTCGGTGATCCCAAGATTTAGTGAGAATATAATCCGAAATTTAATTTGTTAATTGGTTTAGCCCTAGTTTGTGTTGGTGCATAGCGACTTGTTATTTAGACTAAATTTAGTTCGAGATTAGGCTTAATCCGTGTTGGTGCATACAGGCCTATGTTGTATGAAAAGTCATAATAGGGTAAAACTAAAGTTCTATATGGTAAAATAACAGAGAAAGTTTCCTGTTGATATACAATATTGGCATCAATTAGCATTTAGGTGTGAAATCTAACCTCGGAATTTTATTTTCTGCCTCTAGTATCAGGATTCATTAATATCGATCTCTTAGAATATAATTTAGGTGATGAATAATTGAATATTGGACAAAGAGAAATGACCACATTTCAACTACAGTAAACAACTTGAACGATTTTCATAAATTTACTCCACTTAATCATCGTCGGAGACTGAACATATTTTTGGAAATTGAAACCAACAGAACATTTTTAAGGGGTCAAAATGCTACATTTTCAAGATTCTAAAATAATCCATTAGCTAAGACTTAACTTTTAATTTGACTTATTATACCTACTGAAACTTTGCAGTGACATACCACAGTTAAATTTGTCTGAACACAGCTATTTGCACTATCACAATTACTTCCTTTTTCGCTTGTTGTCATCATTAACATTTAAAGAAATGAATTTGGCCATTTGTATCTTATCAAGAAAACTATAAAGCATCAGAAGTGGTGAGGTCACACAATAAGCAATAGAAACATTTTCTTAAGATCAACAAATTCATACTTTGAGAAATTAAATGTACCTATACCGAATTATTTTGACTGTAATGAAATAATACCAAATCATTATTAAGCGAACCAAATGAAATAATAAAAGTAAAAGGAGAACAACTAGGTTTTGGATTTTGGAATTATTACATCTGACAGGTCAAATCAAAAACATGATAGTGAGTAATACTTGGAAGATGAAGCAGAACACTTTAGACTATCTCCAAATTAGGATCATATAATAAAACATATTAATTTCATAATAAATGAATACAAATATAATTTGGTAGAATAATGTACCTACATAGTTTGAAATTCGTTCTTTCGCATCAATATTCCTTAATCATTTAGGTGAATTTGATACTGTTCAGTAAGTCTTTTTTGGCTAGAAATTATAAGTTTACCCAGCTTTATTACTTTTCCTGTTTATTATATTTTATAATCGATAAATATTCTTGATCTAAGATCTCGTTCATGTGGTGTACTGTAAATGTATTTTAATGTTTTAATTTCTAAGCGGAATTGCACTTTGACAACAAAGATGCGATCTACTTAAGTTATCAAAAAAGTTTTAAAATGTCTTTAAATATTTTCATTTAAACAACAAATTTTAAACAATATTGTGTACACTATGGAAGCTTAAAATTTCATTCTGTTTGTAGACTGAAACGTTTCAAATTTCTACATGTTTAAATTTATTTTCTGCTATGCAATACCTATAGAGATCTTGACATGGGTTTTGATATATTTCTAATTAATGAAATTAATTTAGCTGTCCCAACAGAGTGGTCTCGATATTTTAATGTTATTTATTAGTTTTATTCTGATCAGACAGACATTAGATAGTGTGTAGGATTAAAGAGATGTACAATTAGGAAACTATCATCTGACATTAAACTGTCTGGATATTTGTTTGTAACTTAGAAACCCTTCAAATATAAACATAAGCCCACCAAAGGAAACTGTATTGTAATTTTAGTTTTGTATTTGAAATATTCACAATCGAATTAGATGTAACCATCTCCATTATTTTGTAATAACAGTTCTATTGGAATATAATAGGTAGGTAAATTTTGCTGATAACTTTGGGTAGTTTGATCAAATATTGATCAGGCGGTTATGATTTATTAATATAAAATAGAATTTTTTTATTTTGACATTTTTTACTTTTCAATGTAGCCTTTCTTGGTACTTAGACGAGTGATTTGCTTAATTTGCCACACTTTCTTTAATAAATCATCAATAGAATGTTAATTTAATCAAATTTTCATTTTGTATTGTTTGTGATTTCCTAGGTAGCCTATAACTATGACTGTAATATAAAACTATCACATTTATTTTTAATAAAGTAGGTATGTATCTATTTAATTACTAAACATTTATTGCACCGTTTTCTTCTTGCTTTTGTCCATTAGTACGTCAGCAAGATTTTAAGTTTTTGACAATTTGCTTAGATGTTTACATTTATAAATTTGGTCACTCATATTCTCAATTAGGGCATTTGGGTTTCAGGAAGCTCCGAAGGAAGAGCTCTTCCTTTTTCTGGATCATCAATATTGTCTAACGATGTCTTAGATTTTGGTTAGCGTAGCACAAAAACTGATTGAATGTTCCTTTATAAATTCCACTCGTATTAGCCCCTCAGGCTCGATTCCTAACTGATATTCCTTTTTGTTTCAGTCCAAACCGACCACCGACGATACCCTTGTTTTACGATTTTTATTTTGTCTTCGTTTTTAGGTTTGGTATCTCTTTGCTTATGATCCAAGTGTTCTTGGGACAGTAATTGGTACTTGTAGAAGAGATCTTTATATTTACTCATTTGTTCATTAAGGATGAGTATTTGATTGGTATTTGAAACTCATTTTCAATTACAAAAGTGCAAATAATATTTTGATTAACCAAATTATATATGTATAGTTATAAATCACAAATTTCAAATTATTTTCTTGTAGAATTGCTTGAGAACAGAATATTATATTAGCTGATTCGCTTTTAGATATAATAGTTGATTTTTTTTAAATAGGTTACCTTTATTAGGCATTAAAATTGTTTTTTTTTTAATTTCTTGTTATATATTTTAAAAGTGAATTACAAATAAATATTGTGTATTTAAAATTTTAATTGGTTAAATGCACACATTTAATTTTAAACAAATGACATTTCTTTTGTGTTGTTGTTTTTAATGTGACTTTTTACATTCTAAATTGGACATTTGCTTGTCTAAAATTGAAATTTTCATGACATGTTAACTAGTGATTAGGTATGCAATAGTATGACGTAGTGCTTTCTTACTCATATCTGCCTGCAAATTGGTTTTTACAATTCCAGAGATCAACCTGCAGCTGATAAATAAAATAAAAGTTTTTCATTACGATAAGTGTATTAAAATATTTAAAATATAGAAAGTATCCAATTAGTTATCATTTAATCTTGTGCCTTAGATGGAATTCTTCATAAACCACAAATGACTTTTAGTTCTATATTCAACTAATTCAGTTTACAGTTGTAGGTTAGTATTTCATTTTTTAAAATACATTTTAAACCATAATATAAGCAATGATTGTTTTTTGTATATTGCTTTTAAAGAAGTCAAACTCCGATTTATTTCTACAAAGAATAATTTTTACAAAGTTTTTATTCGACGATAACATTTAAAATACTGGTGTTTTCGATATATTGATATGTAGAGCCATTTCTTGTTGACTGAATGACGTCTCTCAATTGCACTAAATCTTTCACCGTGGCACCTGCTTCGTCCGAAATTAGTTTCTTTGGACCCGTTCCTTTTTGGCGTGTTCCAGCTGCTTCAGGACCTCGTTTCAAAGTTGCAACAACATTATCAAACTGATGCCTTGTGATCGTTGAAACAAAATTCGGTAACACAGCTAGACATTTTGTCAGTCCTCAAGTCGTATTTTCACTTTTGAAAAGAATAATCACTTGTCTTTGAAAGTCTGGAAGCTGTTTCCTGCTGTCTCCGTCCATGATGTGAGTGTCAAAATCGAAATCGAAGAAATGAATAAGCCAGACGTACTGAAATCGATATCCTTCTTATGAACAAAAGGACCAATCAGAAGCCAGCAATCACTCATTTTATTCATGATCTCATCTAACCTTTAAATTTTCCATTTTTCTAGAGACCACCCTGTATATTAGTCGTTGCAGTAATTTATGTGCTTAAAATTTCCTTGGGATGTAATCAGTGTACATAATTGATTCGGTGTCTATTATTATACCTCTACAACTATAACTTTGTTTCTTGTTAATTTTATTTCCTGTTGAAACTCTATAAGGAAGCAATAGATATTGAATAAAATGTAGGTACATAATTACAATAAAAATGATAATTAATTGATTTTGTCTAATGAAGAATATTTCTATCAGGATATTTGATTATGGTATGCATTTTACCATTTTATATGATAGGTATGCATTTTACCATCAGAATATTTAATATGATATGCTTTTTACCATCAAAATATTTCTTATTCTATGCCTTTTACCATCAAAATATTTCTTATTCTATGCTTTTTACCATCAAAATATTTCTTATTCTATGCTTTTTACCATCATAATATTTCTTATTTTATGCATTTCCCTGTCAGAATATTTCATATGACATTCATTTTTACTGTAAAGTACACTGCTTTAGATATCTTCTTGTTTTATAAATTTGACTAAATATTTCATGTTTATGTGTGCATAGATACCTACACAGTTTTTTTGTGTCTATTCTTACTCATTCCAGATGCGTATCTGGTTTGAACTTTAAATGTGTTATGGTTATTTTTATCCTATTTCTTGCCTGATTTGCTAAGCACCTGGCTAGGCTAAGCTACTGATCCTAGGTCGATCTCCACATCGATAAAAGGGAGACCTTATGTGTTTATGTTCATATGTGTGTGTTTGTATGTTATAATATGTATGTCGTTTCCATCTGCGGTTATCAATACACAATCCTTTATTTCTCCCTAATACCGAACTGTTGGTATTTATCAAAGGTTTTGATTCAAATCAAAATCTTTGTTATTGATAGACATGACAGCATATTATTGTTTGTGTTTTATAATATACTAATTTATACTACAATTTATATGTTAAATTGATATTATTTTGAACACAATTTTGTAGAGTATTCATATAGTTATTATAGTTTTCAGTGGTTTGTATAATTAGAAAAAATATATCTGAATTTAACTAAGTGTGCCAAGCAAAACAAGAACACTCAGGCCAGGCCTACTGGTAACCATATAAACCAGGACCACCTGTTCATGGTCGGGTGATAGGCGACTCAACCGATTCCCCCATCTGTATTGCCAGATCAGGAGGGTGGCTAGACACCCCGCAGGACTAAAAGCAAGACCTGACAAAGAGCAGATGAACTCTGTGCAGAGTCAACGGTCTTCTAGCTAGAGATAGTGTCCCGATAAAAACACTACCTCCGTCAAGACACATTGATCCAGTGCGGCGGAGCCTTGGCTCGCATACATCAGCATGATGAATCAATACGTCAATACGTACCTTCGCCTCCAATCCCCAGCAGTAGGGCCACCCTGGACGACGGTGGCGGCTTGGACAGTGGCCTTGCAGGAGGTGCTAAGAATCACTGGGTTAGGATAAGCCACCTTTGGAAACTGGACTATGCACATACAATTTGCGGACCCTTAGGGAAGACGATCAGTTTCAAGGACTAGAACATGAACTTGAAACCCTCAAATGGGATATACCTAGTCGGGTTAGCTGAAGTAAGAAGAAAAGGGGAAAGCAAGGTAACTCTGAAAAGCGGCAACATCCTATTCTGAAAAGGTCACCAAAGCAAAACGAGGCGGGAATTGGATTTCTAATTAACAAGAACCTGGCAGAAAATGTAGTCAATTTTAAAGCAGTTGATAAAAGAATGATCAAAATCATAATCAAATTGAACAAAAAACTACAAGATCCAGTTAATTCAAGTGTATGCACCAACGACCAGCTATAGCGCCGAAGTTATCGAAGAATTCTATGACAAATTAAACAGTTTTATTGATGAAGATAGATGTAACGCGATCATAATTATGGGAGATTTCAATGCAAAAATTGGCATCAACTTAGATTCAATGGAACCCTCCACAGAGAAATTTGGATCAGGCAGGCGCAACGAGAGAGGCGAAAGATTAGTACAATCTGACCTAAAAGAACATGTCAATTGCTAACACATTCTTCAAGAAGAAACTACAAAGAAGATGGATATACTCAAAGATGTTTCCACCATTAATCAAGTATATGTAGGCGGCGACCATAGAATGTTAAGATATAAGCTTCAGACCTGATGGGCTAGAAAATGATGTAATCAAAGAAACAGGAGAACCCTTGGAAAAAGAGCTGATTAAGCTGTTCAACCTATACCTTTTGAAACGTTTAGTGCCTGAAATTTGGAAGGACTCTGAATTAGTCATCCTACACAAGAAAGACCTAAACAACTATGGTCCCAATAGCCTACTGGCACATATCTATAAAATATTCACCAAGATCCTTGCAAACAGACTGTAGAAAAAACGACACAATCAAGAGAACAAGCTGGGTTTTGAAAAAATCTTTGTACAATGGATCATATGCAGTCAATTAATCAATTAAAGGACAAGCAGCGGAAGTTATGCTGAATAGACTTAACTTGAAGGCCAAAACATGTGGATTAAAAATCAACCAGGCAAAGACAAAGCTAATGCACAACCTTAAAGTGAATGAAAGGCAGGTCAAGTTGGAAGGGAAAGTCGTTGAAAAAGTTAATGACTATATATACCTTGACCTGCGAATCAGCCTGTAAGAATCCAATCAAGCTAGTGAAATCCATCGAAAAATTCAATTGAGATGGGCTGCCTTCAGCTAACTGAACAACATCTTCAGGAGTACCCTACCAGTAAGTCTAAAAGCAAAAGTCTCAACCAATATGTGCTATGCCTCGGAAACTTGGATTACAAAATGGAAGAAGAACTACGTATAGCACAGAGAGCAATGGAACGCATCATAATCGGGGTTTCCCGTAAGGATAAAGTTCGAAACACAACTCTAAGTGAAGATATCATTCATAGGATGGAAAATAAATAAATGACGCTGGGCAGGACACATTGGCCGAATGAAAGGCAACAGATGGACAGAGAGACTAACATTCTGGTCATCGAAGGAAGGGAAAAGAACGAGAGGACGTCCAGCGCTCAAGTGGAGCGAAGACGTGGAGAAGTTTGTCGGAAAGTCAACTGGAGAACCAATACCAAGGAGAGATTGGTTCCTTGTGGATTTACATGCCAAATTTAAAGTCAATCAGACAAAGTATAATATTTTGAACTGATGACGTCATCCACCTTTTATTGCTTTTTATAACATGTTTTTATAGCATGCTTTTTACATGCTTTTTACATGCTTTTTATAGCATGTTCCAGCAGCTATGAATATCTATTGAAAAATCCTCTACTAAACCCAAATGTGGCATGACATAAGGGAAGACACCCAAATTAACGCCGTTAGATGCTTTATTCAAAAGTTATTTGACCTCTTACTTTCAGAAGCCAACAACTTTCAAAACTAGTTTTTGAAATACAGTTTTAAAAATATATGTAAGTTTAGTTTTATTTAAACAGTTTCTAAAAGCAGTAGTTTTGCTCGAATTTATGGTAAAATAAGAAAAATGGTAAAACTATTGTACAGGGTGCCCAATAGAAAACCAGTAAATTTCGTACTCAGTGAGCTTTATTCATAGGTCTCTACATTTATAGCTGTTAGTCAATTCAATGTCACTATTAGTGTATTATAGCAGAACAGCACAACCTTCGAAAGCAGCTATCTGACTTCCAACAAGAGCTTGGGTGTCGTGTTTACGACGCCATTTTGAACATTTGTTATGAAAATACTTCTTTTTGTTTGTATATCAACTATAAATCTTTTAATTATTATTTAGAATGTATACTTTTTCATTTACTGGTTTTCTAGTGGGCACCCTGTAGTTTTGAAAACTGTGAGAATATACGAATATTCGTAGGCAGTATGAAATTGTCTTGGCAGGTATTCATAACGGTCTAAACATCAATTTATTCTACTGGCCTGGCTAATCTACATAATTGTGAGCTAAATACATATGGTGGATTATAATTAATGATGGTAGGTACTACTAATGGCATAATACAGTAGTAAAATTCATTTGAACTTTTATTACTCACTGGTGCCTGTTTTAAATTTAAATTTTGACATCCAATTGTATCAGCTTAAACAGAAGTTACCAAATATTATGTGATATAATATATTTTACGTCTTTCCAACTTGATAACTATATGAGATTTTATTTTTTTCTGCAAACCTATGCATTTATAAGCACTTTTCTATAGATAGGTATCGAACGGTATTAAAATAGTTTTATGACATTTAGAAGTCCTAAAATGAATTTTGTTTGGTTGCCTGTAAGTTGTGAAATTTTGGTAATACATAGTTACTCAAAATATTTTTTTACGTCTACTGTTTGTGAAAATCATCAAAATATCTAGAAAATTATGGTATAATTAGAATTAGTTCTTGATTTAAGCTGTTGTCTAATCGAAACAGAAAACAGTTCTAACTATTTTAGTTTTAGTTTTCAGTTTTTTATACAAATTTTTCTGACAAGCTTCTGCAATAATTCACCGAAGAGTACATATTAGGAAAACATTTTATATAAATTTAGATTGTTTAAAAAAAACAAAATCAGAAAAAATAAACCAACTAAATTATTGTTAACCAACCACAGCCTGATCTTTTTTATCAAAACTTCTCATTAGAATCTACGTTATGGAATAAAAAGACTTTTTTATTGGAGATGCATAGAGTGGAAAACATAGGAAATTTACAACTGAAAGATTCTATAGATTAACTGAACGACAACGTTGAATGGCATAGGAACATTTTGTTTCAATAAATTACAAATTAATCATGTGCAGCAATATCTTTTACATATCTCAATTAAACAAATGAAAGTATTACTTTAGGGAATTTGACATCCATCTAGGCCTATTTCCCTACCACTTGTTAAACAATCCAATTCACTACATAATGTGATATGTGTATTTTTACAAATTGTTTCTTTTGTATTTTGAAGATGACTTTATTTTTTGTTTCTCTGCACCATCCTCCTTTGTGAAATGTAAATGGGGTAATTTTTAAAAATAGGTTCCATACTGATCAAGTTGTAGGTACTTGATCTTAAAGTTATTGAACCTACCTACTTACCCTTTTTGCCTAGACCATAGTTTGTGTGCACTAAAGTACTGTGTAGCAATTGGCTAGTTAGATAGATAGTTATCTATGTCTCATAAATCTGAAATCATTGGAATTCTGATCCCATCTATTTTAATTTCGAAGCAATAAAAGTACTTATCAATTCATGTGATAATTTTAACCTTTTAATCAAATTATCATCTCTTTAAAACTAATAATATTGGACATTTTTGTTTGATAACTTACTAGCGTATTACCTCCATTGATAGAGCAGATGTTAGAGTTGTAAATGGGGCGAAATACGAAAAGTCGTTCTTTATGAAAAGTTGTATAAAATTATTTGTATACGAGAAATTGTACTTCATTTTGTCGCATACATAAACCTGTGTAAAATATGTAAATGTTGTAGTAGTAAAAAAGTCAAAATTATATATAAAGTTTAGTATTAAGGATAAAATATATTAAAATATACAATAGTTTACTATAAATTTTTAGAGTATACCTAAATAAACTATTTTTAAATCGTTTTCTCAATAGAAACCTATTTTGATAATACAAATCAACTGTTATTATAGTTTAAACTTAAAGTAGCTACCGAGGTATTAGATAGGTATCTTGTTTGTTGTAAGCCCAACTTGTGCATAGTCAGAAATAGTTTTCTTGAAAAAGCATAGCTAACGGCCTGCTTCATATATGTTCTCTGTATTATGTTACTTTTCTTTTTTAACTCATTAATCTGTTTTCCCCAAAAAGTAGTAAATCTTGTTGATTTATCATGTCATTGATCTCCTCATAATAAGATGATATGATCATTATGAAGAAAACTGCACAAATCTAAACATTGTAGGTACAAAATTTAACTGAGCATCCTATTTCAAAAATCACATTAATATTCCTTTACTAGATCCGTTATCGTATTTTTAATACTGAAATCCTTCTGTTGATATTCCCATTATTTGCAGACACTCAGCAAATATCCAACTATGTCATATTATGAAACAAAAAAATATGGTTATCGTTTTGTATATTTACTGCTTTGGTTTGTTTAACCTAATTATTATTTTTTCGCCCTGCAGATTAGAACTGTACAAAAAGGTGCCCAATTTGCGTATTTTGGTTGCTGGAGGGGACGGTACAGTCGGATGGGTTCTCTCAACCATAGATTCTCTGGGAATCAATCCATTCCCACCTATTGCCATCTTGCCACTTGGGACAGGCAATGATCTTGCCAGAACAACCCAGTGGGGCCCGGTAAGCACTCTCTTGCACTTCGTGTCAATTAATCTGCCAACAGTTAATCAATTTTTTATTACTACGAATACCTACCTACTTTATTTCAATTGGCCATGTATGGAAATATTTAAGTGATTTAAAATTAAAATTGCTTTGTCAAATTTAGTTTGCCAATATTAGTGAGTCTCTAGGAAAAGTCTATGTATTGTTACCTTAGATTTAAGTATAATACTGATACCTCCATACACTGCAAAATAGGTATTGCATAGTTGGTTGATACTGTCTTATTTGAATTTCTATTATCTGATAGTATAGATTGAAAATACAAAAGTTGTACTCAATTTCAACCCAACCAATTTACATGGTGTTATTAATCAGTGCGGTAAAGATTTCTTTTCTGAATCCAAACTAGGGACATAAATCAAAGTGTTCAGATTTATCATAATACGCTATTTTGTTCTGTTAGAAAGTTTGAAATTTGAATCAGATAAGAGATTGGCATAAAGCGAATATGATATTACAATTTCTCTCATTTGAATTTGAAAGAGTATTTTGTATAGTTTTTATAGCAAATTAGTTGGTCATCTTTAGATAACTTTCTTTATAATTTGTAATTAATTTATCATCAATGTGAAACGGTTATCTATCTACAGTGACTTTTGCACCTACGATAAGAGACTGTTAGCTTAGATTAAGTGTTCAAGGATTCAATTTACATTTGTATGTTTAGGCTTCCTATCCTAAATCCACTATGCATTTCCGTTTTGCTTGAGATAATGACGATATTCACTATTAGGTTGGTAAGAAATAATTTTATGATCATAGATAGAAGGTACATAGGTGGTTCATGATATGACAGTATATAAATTATGTAATTAACAAATTTCGACCACCGATTATATTTGGCTTACTGCATCTTTGGCTGACTGATAAGATAATACGACACGTGAGGCACATGGATTAACCCTATCTATACCCGCCTATTTGACACACTCAAAAACAGGGGGGAGGATCAGCCCACCTCCATAATTACCCTTTTGTTTAGATAGAACCTGGAACTTTTTTCAGTTATAAAATTTTGAAAACTACAAATTTTAGTTAAGATAAAAAAACAGAATTTGAAATAATAGGTAATAGAGTAAATTAACATTACATTGAAACTAATCATGCCTATTTAAAACAGAAATCAATAAATTTTTCGTCCGATATTATTATTTTTTAAATTGTTTAAAATTGAAACAAGCCTATTTGAAGCTGCAATCACTAAATTTCTGGTGCAATGATATCTCAAAAATGGTCTTAAAAGTTGTAGCACATAATATTATAAAAAGTCTACGGACCTCGGGCTTATTACGTCATTTATTTAAAAAATGCCAGATGAACAAAAAGTAGGTGGATAGATTTGACCCCCCCCCCACTTCGGTAAAGATAAGGTTAAAAGAGGGCCATGTTGCATTGCCTAAGGTTGTTTCCTTAGGGCCCACCTATAGGTTATCAGTTCAATTCATTATTAATTACAAAAAAAGTAAAAAAATATGCGTTAAATTTTGTAATAACTACATGGTACATATGATATATGTCATGTCTATTACACATGAATGATAGGTACATGATACACGAATATACTATACAAGACACTATTAGCTAGTGTTAATATCATAAGAATGTAGAGATCCAACTGCAGACAGAACTGACATTAGCAAAAAGGTTACCGTAGCATGGATGTTCACCACTGTTGATACCGACCAGTCTCCATCCATTTCTTGTCATGCGGTCTTCAACTAGAACAGTACCGCCACTGTCACCAAAACCCAGCTTATTGGCTTCAGAAGGTGAGCAAAGATAGTTGTCATAACTAGGTGAACATTGAACCAGTTTGTTGGTTGCATAGTTGAGCCAGCCAGACTCTCGGTTCTCATCCATGCCATAGCCAGCATAGAGCATCGGCATTGGAAGTTGGTGTTTATCAAAATTGCAAGAAAGGTCTATTGGATGTACATTGGACGTATATTGGATTGAGTTGGTTAACTTGATAATGGCAAAGTCCATGGGATCAATATGGCAATAATCGGTTCGATATCCAGGCGCTATATGGATGCCTTCTTCTGTTATTGAGAGACGCTGAACATATTTCGAATTGTAGGGATTTTCATTCCAGTTGAGAGCACCAACATAGGCATAGAGGTCATCAGATTGAACTTTGAACCCACGAGAAAGAGTGGATGTTTTGTTTCCTATCGCTGTTTGTACAAATGATCTACATGGTGGCATACAATGTGCTGCCGTGAGAAGTGTATTGCGATTGAGAATCACAGCTGAACAGTCGGACACGTAGGCCATGAATGGCAATTCACCTCGATTGGGTTTGTTGCCATTAACGATAAACATACTTGGTGGATCGATTCTCATTCCAAAAATTGTCCCAAAGTATAAAATGGCAATAAGCATTAGTTGTTTGATCAAGCAAAGTTTAAAACTGAATCTGAATGTCACTGCCATTTTCGTGTTTAGTTTCTAACTGAATGCCGACTGTCACAATATACTCGTAATATATAGTCAGTGGTTCGCGTGGGTTAAGTATTTAGAGATAACCTGATATGAACAAGACACCTTAAAGTCACTTGTTTCGTAATATTATTTATCGGAAGTCTGATAATTTAACCATTTTATACTGGATAATATCTTTGTAGATAACATATTTTATAACTATGCGTGTAGCTGCCAAAACTTTATTACAAGTACCTATACTCATGTAATTCTATGTTTAGGTAAGCAGAAATTCTAAAATTAGAAATTAAATAACAAAATTTGGAATGTACTTAAATTTAAATAATATAATATTTATATAAATATTTGTATACTATTAGTAATGATAAGATATAAATAAAGTGATATGTGAATAAAGTATTGAAAACATCATATAGAATTAATTATTTGTAGGCATACCCAAAAACTTATTGTCTTACATGAAATAATCATTTTAGTGAAAACGTCATTAGTTATGTAATCTCTAAAGTAGTGTTGACTAATTTTTCCTATCTTAAAATAAGGAAATAACATTTACTTAATATTTTATTCATAACTTCGATTATTTCTGTATGTTCATGCAGAGGTATCTTATAATAATATCTGATATACATTTAATTTATGTTTTTATTTTGTTTCTTTCAAAACAAATAATGAAACTTCTTTGAAGACAGTTTAGTTTGTACAATATAAACAACCCCAAGTATTCGTTTTTCAGAACAATATCTAATGGGTGTGATATCTATGTATGTAGGTGGTACATATCTAGCTATTCGAAATTCATCAAAATTATGAAAAGAAATTTAAATGCATGGGTATGTTAGAGTTTAAAACATACGAGTAGTTTTTAAAATAAATTGTTGTTGTTGTCATATTTAAAAAGAAATAAATAATGTAGATTTGGTAATTACATACCGAAATATCATTTTATAGAAAAGAAATTATTTGATGCTTTGTAATTTAGTTATTTAACGTTTCATATTTTATTTTAAACGACATTATCCTGTCTACATTTTTTTCATAACAAAGTAGAAGTAATACGCTGATTTTTTAAATAAGAACAAACATCGTTAGTTCATTCATCTCTTTTGCGCCAATGCCATTGATATTGTGTTATATTTTTAATTTTGTTTTTGTTCATTATTGTTGTGATCTCTCATAGGGACCGCATAATAGATGATTCTTGTTGCTAGATGACTTATTGCATAGGTATCCAAAAAGAGAATGCCTGTAATGAAATGAATTTGGCATTCCACTTAATAACAAAGAAACCCAGACTGTGTAGAGGACTTGGTTGGATAATTTATTACTATCGGTGGATTGAGATTTGATCTTATGTTAAATTTTTATCTAACTTCACTATCCACCTCTAATCGATAATTTTAATTCTTCTTCATACTTGATCATTGTTAATTGAAACAATGGTGTAGGAGTGTGTTTTTATTGATAATTTATTCCTTTGACTCAATGCATTATGTAGTTATGATTGATTTTTAAGAATCAAAATAGACGACAAATTAATGAGTGTGTGATTGATGTGTCCTGCAGACTGGTGAAGTTATTTTCTTGTCAGTGATTTAAAGTAGGCTCGTTGGCAAAAGGAAACAAGCCAAACTGAGATGGGAATGTTAACGGAACTCGACGCATCGGATCATGCATTAAGTGGAGATACACTATAAAATTGAGATAGTTCATTCTATACGGAGATTGAAGTCTAATCAGAAATTTCAATGACATTTTATGTTAAAACTGAACCCCGCAAAAATTTAGAGGAAAATTATCACGTTTTACTTTTCGTTCAGCAAACCTAAAATCTATGTAAAATCTTTGTTTTTGATTATAGAGAGATGCAAAAATATCTCCAAATTAAAAGAATCACTATGAGCACTAATAATGTTAAATTTTTTATTCAGTTTTGACATAGAAAATTTTACCATTATTAACCATAATTCCTTTTTGTAACTGAGTTTGTTTTGAAATATTTTGATAGGTATATAAGTAAATAAAATGTGAAAAAAAGCAAAAACTGAATATACTTATATATGTAGGTGTTTATATAATTTTTAGTAACCTGAATTGTTTCCACTTGTTTGTGATTAGGTATATACTGGGTGGCAATAAAGTTACTATACAGTCACTACATATGTACAATAAAAAGTATTAGAGATTTAAAATAACACTGTTATTAGTTCGAATTAAGATTCAATAAAACAACATTTTTATTATTATTCATAAATATAGGTAAAAAATAAGTCTGTTGTAACATAGATATATACTTAATCACTTAATCTGCTTTCTATTTAGTGAATAAATTTAATTAGTAATTGTATAGTAACTTTATTGCCACCCTGTATGTGATCTGAGGACCATCGTATAATATTAAAAGCGAAGGTTCTCTCCTAG
>JAUYWI010058790.1:0-16306 GCA_034780595.1 Parotoplana pacifica | reverse complement strand
CAACAACAACAACAACAACAACAACAACAACAACAACAACAACAACAACAACAACAACAACAACAACAACAACAACTAGGGCATTAAAGTGTTGTTAAAACTTACTTTTCAATCTGATCATAATAATTAGCATAGGCTAGTAGAAGAAGCAGAAGCTTGTTGACGTCACCGGAACAATGCAATAAAACTATATGATTAGTTGCTGCAGCCATCCAATCATAGAAACTTTGACAGAAACTAATGAACTTTGTGAGTTCTGGGGCAGAATTAATGTTCATATCAACTATTTCTACCTAAAACATTAAAAATATTTTCAGAAAGCCATACAATTTGTTATTGATTAAGTTTATACAAAAAGTAATAACTGCAAAATAGCGTCCAACTTTCCATAATTTTTTAAATAAATTTTGGACCTCCTGATCCAAAAGAGATAATTTAATAATTAGTTCATGTTATTACTGAAATACTAAATTAAAACACTCTGAGATTTAATGACTCAATCTTTTAAAACAATCAATAAAATTAGGATAAATAAAAGGTGATTTCAAACTTGATCTTAAGGTTTTATATGATTCTGAAACCAATTTTGAAATTTAAAAAAAAAAACAATATTAATCAAACATTTTGTTCAGTACAACGTTCTCAAAAGGTTTCTTCATTTTAAGGTTGGTTTTAAAATTAATTTTAACCTTACAACCAAACAGAGGTTTTAGTGTGTGACATGATTATTAAGGTCAACGTAAATTAATTTTATTTCAGATGACTGCCCTACATGAATTATTTCGACTATTTTTGAAGAAGCCAGACTTAATTCATGGTGACAAATTTTAAAAGTCATAGAATTGATGCTTTTGTGGAGTTTCTCCAAAACAAAACTACATACCAATCAAAATCAGAAATATCTTTCCAAAGTATGGATATTTTCAATTTGTATAAATAAATCCAAGTAAGAAGAATATATCGTCTATTTTATCAATCAATCTGCCGTAATATGTAATTCATAAATTAATTCAGGATTTTAATTGTGTTATTGCGTGTATTATTTAACAGGAACCTTTACGCTTTAGAATTTTTATTTATTTGTCAATACAGTCATATCTGTCATTCCTACTTCCTTTAGTAGTACTAAAATGTGTCATAAACTTTGACTAAATAAATGTATTTAGTGCATTTTGAGACAATTTTATCTGTTACATATAAAAAGTGTAAATCAAACTTACTCTTTCAAAAACGTCATTAGTTTCTTTAGGAGTATCACTAGTAGCAAAGATCTAAAATGAATATATAGTATATGTTAACCATTAGATAGGCACCTGCCTTCGTTACCTATTCATCGTTACCCTCCCTTAAGTGTTTCAAAAATTACTAAGACCAGCCACAAGATTAACATTTCATTTCTATGAAAGATATCTAAAACTTATTATATTTCTTCAAAAGAAATAGTTACGAAACTTTGATAATAATTACATTACTTAGGTATTGCAAAACAGCTGAAATTTATTTTGAAACTTAAACAAACCTTACAAATTGTATAGAGTCATACAAAAAGTGGATATCGCAGTCAGACTTAAGCAACAAATAGAAATCTTACTACGTTTCCCACCGGGTTTATGGTGATACCGCATTAATAAAACAATCACTATGTTTTAATCTGGAGGTTGTATTATTTCGATTTTTTAAGAGATGCCAGTGTGATAACGTTTTAAACCATACATTTATTATCATGTAATGTAATTTATACACTTATACCATTTTATTTCATCAATATTGTCATGTCATGTAATTTATATATCATTTTATTTCATCAATATTGTCATGTAATTGGCTCACCTTTATTGGCCCATCGGTAAGTTCAATCAGGCGAGAATTTACAACATTAAGATACTCCAAATAGCCACTTGGATCGTCATCAGCAGACGGGGCAATAGCAGCTAAAACAAAAATATACATATAAAATGTACAACTTTTAATAATTTCCGGAAAAGTATTTTACAAAGGCAGAAACTTATAAATCATAATTATTTGTTAAATAGCAAATGTTGTCCATCACATTAATTATAAAGTTAATCATAAAATTAAGTGATTCCGAATTAAAGAAAAATGATACTCGTCAATCTATTCTATATTGTAAGTTGGAACACATTAAGATCAACTAAAAAAAATTATCGACAACCATTTTCACATTAAAAACTTCAAGGTGTTTAGGACCAAGTAACTAAACACTACCATAATTTGTTGAATACTTGTATTCACATTCATATGCAATATGACTTCCAGAGTTCTTAATACAAAATAAATTGCGAAATCGGAGGAACACGTACCCCCACCTCTGGTATCCACAACAAACCAAAGCTGTCATAAATCTTTAGTATTATTAGTCAAACTTTAAAAAAATTTACATATAAAAAGTTTAAGTGAATTTGAGACACTGATGCCAAATGTCAAGCCAATCGGTTTGTTCAGTTTCAAACCATCTATAATAAAACCTTGTAGGGATACCTATTATCCAAATAGTTGCTTCTCCCCAGAAATCTTTGGCGCCTACTAAATTATATACACTAGAAAGAAAGTAAAAAAAATTATGAGTAATACTTTTATAATAAAATTTTATTCAAATATAAAATTATCCCACTCCAATATGACTCGTTTTCTCTTAGAAGCAGCCTTTAATATCATTTCCAGATAGACACCCATTTATAATTATGACCAGAGTATTATTTTCCTGTAATATTAAAGAGTTTGTGATATAAATGTTGTTCCTCTCACGATTCATGGAATCCAATTTATCTTTAAAATATATTTATTGCAATCTACTCACTAACTTTATCCATATTCTACTCACCATAAATACAACCGGCTATCCATATTCTACTCACCATAAATACAACCGGCTATCCATATTCTACTCACCATAAATACAATCTGCTATCCATATTCTACTCACCATAAATACAATCTGCTATCCATATTCTACTCACTGACTGTTATCCATATTCTACTCACCATAAATACGATCTGTTATTTGATCCAGATGCATTTGTTTAGCATTTTCACGTGTACTGCTGTAATATCAGAAAAGAAAATCACTACCTTTAAACTATGTAGATCAAAATGTACATTTCTTAGTCATTGTACCCAATTGAATATAGCATTAGTTATGTACATATCAGAATAATATATTCGTATGTAGCGCAATTATATATACATACATACATATATATGTACATACCTGCCTATGCTATAGTAATAAAATAATTATTCTTTCTAAAACTTCCTAAATGCGTCTTTCGGCAATAACTTGTCGTTTCTTTCATTCAAATTTTAAGGCACATAAATTAATCTTTTTAAATGAAACCGAAAACCACATATTAACCACATGGACAGAATGATTACAAATAGCGCTGCTAATGAATATTTTCAGAAACAATTTATGTATGCAATCCTGCTTACTTGGCAGCTAAAACCATCCATTTAGATTGTCCAGTCGATGGTGTAGCTTCCTAAAATTCAAAATGAAATGATTAATATTCTTCAATTAGAAATATTTCTAGTATGAAAACAAAATGTATCCAATTTCATACGCTTTTATAAGTAAACAAGAAATTTGTATTTATTTAAAAAATTCCATGAACACCACCAAAGACTCAGACTAAACACGTTCTTTTTTTTCAAACATCGCAGGACAAAATTTCCGCCTATAGATTTTTAGATAAAACCATCTTTTACTAAATTTCCGTTTTCGACACATATCACAGAAACTTCCCGGAAATAAACACGTAAATGATTGCGTACAATTAACAAATCGATAAAAAAACAGCAATACCCCCACAGCTTTATAAAGATGCCTAGGCATTTATCGAACCAAGAAATATGTAAGATTGGCAAATCGAGTTCAACAAACAAAATATTATTTAGGTTAGATGATCATTTTCAGAAATTAGTTGTTAAATATTGTTGTTCATTTGACCAAATATGGCAATTGTTTTTCCGTCAGCGATCCTTTTTTCTTCGCTATATCGCGTGAACATTTTTGAAAACCCTCAAACCGCTCACAAATGTTTTTGAGTTTTGACGAAACTCCCTACATTCTAGACAAATCCAGGAAACCTAGCAACATTTTTTGAGTATTCGGACATAAAACCGCAAAAAAGGCACTTTCTGAAATTGTACAAGATTCACGATAGGGGTTGCCCCTCCCCCAAAATTCGACTACAACGCATTTACTAAAGTACAATTATTGACAATAGAGTAGAACATCCTCTACGAAGCGTTTAAAGTTGCAACTTTGCTTGTCACAAATGGATTGGTTCGAATATTGCCCAAACGAATCAGCAGTTTGGTATAACTTTCACAGCTTTAAAGAGTGCAGGAAATAAGCTGCCCTTGATAACTAATAAGTGTGTATAAGTTTATTGGGCTAGCGCAAGACAACCAAAATGTCGGATTTCGTACCTGGGCCAGTCACACTTTTTGGGGTGTGTGGGGGCGGTGCTCCCACCACTGGCAACATAATACAATCTTGACTTGGGTGCCAGGGACATGAACAAGATTAATAAAACTTCGTGAATGATAATAGCCTCATAGTCAGAAAGACAAAGTCACAAAATTCCATTTTTTTAAATTTCAATAAAAATGTACATTTGACGGGGTCCGGCAACGTATGATTAGGACAAGGGTTTTAAGAACATCAAACAACAAGCAAAAGATAATTTGATGCTGCAGAAAAGCCTCTACAAAACTAATACAAGTCGAAAACAAAAACCACAAATTTCCAAATTTTAATACTTTTCATTTGGTATCGAAGTTTCTGGACAACTTACAGTTTCAAAAATAACTCTCATGTAGGACATCGGAGTTTAAGGCGCAAGTCTACTCTTTTTCGTGGACGTGGGTTCAATAGGAGTTTTCAATTTGGACATGGGTGTGTTATGAGACATTAAATTTGTTTTCCAGTGCCGCTATCAGTTTACATTGAATTACTTTACATAACCCACAACTTCTGGAAATCGGATTTTGGACATGGGTGGTTCTAAAGCCATCTTAAATTCTTAAGAGAGTATACAATTTGGACATGGGTACTGGGGAGTTCAGACAGCACACGTTTGCAACTTCAATGTCAAATGAATAAATTTTCCATTGTATAGCTCCCCCGTCTATGAACAGTACATATTTTGTCTTATTGCACACTGAGATAAAATTAGGTGAGTGAGTAGTCTCTTGTTCATATTTTGTTTTTATCCAACAAATTTATTTAGAAGCAATTTAAAAAATACGTTATAGACATTATATTGACATTTTTATATGACTGAATATAATCCAACGTTGAACGAGCATTCTTGGTAAACCATAATGTTATACGGCTTTAGCATATTGATATTTTTATTTATGTCATAAACACGCATACTATATCTACATGCAGCAGATAAGTTACCATAAAAATATGATAAAATTTAATCTTTGGATGTTATTTCCATAAACTTCCAAGTTGCTGTCCCAGAAAAAATATTACTTTAAAAATAGTTTATGTATTTGCATATAGTTGCCGTAAAGAAAATAAATTAAACAATACATTCATTCATCCATATTGGTTTTAAAAGTATTAAAACATTTTATTTATATTTACTAAAATCAATTAGGTACCTACATTTTATATAATCTGAATTTTTTACTGGATTAAATCAATATAACATTCCAGTTGTAACATGTCGATGATAGGTATACTATGTGCATAGGTACATAGATAATACAATATAGGCACTATTGGCACTGCAAACTTTATCTAACGTTTATGATCAGATCTTTTATTTCATAATAAAAAAATTTTAGGATCGCTTTTGGGAGACCTATGTATTCTGCTATCGCCTTTATTAGCCCTAGAAACCATAAAAGTTGAATCTCAGTTTCCAATAAAAGTTTTTCTCCTGTACCTTTCTTGAACCCGTAGAGTATAAATCGCACATAATAAAGCAGCAGAAGAATTGGATCAAGTTAGAAAAATAAGCAACAACTAGATGATATTCCCACTTAAGGTACAGGTCAGGAACATTGAGTTATAATGTACAGGTCAAAGAAAAACCACAAGACCGTGGAACACAAAGAGTGCACAGTTTGTAAAATTCAGGAATATATTAGGACATTTTGTATTCAACAGTAATGGGTGTAACCATTTATTGTCTTAGTCGCCACTGCTCCCTCCACTCAATCAAGTTTTAGTTGAAAATAGAAAACTGAGCAGATATCTGAAAAAATGCCACAAGTACGAATGTAAAATATCTCTTCGTTCCCACAACTCCACTCTTCGGCTACGTGAGGACTACCTTGTGGTTTGAGTAAGATCTGCCCTCTGACAACAACATTAACAGATTGATGTTTGGGCGGAGAAGAGCAAAAAGATCAACCATGGGCAGGCCGGTTTCCAGAGACTCATGAGCAGCAGATCATTAGATTATTTCAAGACATTCAAGATGGTTTGAAGCAGAGCCTACCTCTTAGAACTGTGGCGCTTATCGTGGGCGACTGTTCCAAGGCTCAGGCAAAGTCTGGAAACCCAAACTTCTGGAATAGATGATGACGGAGAGAATCCCCAGTAAGATGAACAAATGGTTCAAAAGATTTCTATAGATCGTATTGCGTGAGTCAATATCAACGTCGAAGAGAGCAAATGGAAACTCCTAAAACAAGGCTTAGCCCAAGGAGCTGTGTGCTCAACTTCTCTTTTCTTAATTTATACGAATGACTGGAAAGAGTGGAAAGGGAACGTTTCGTATAGAGGACATCCTTAAGTGGACCAAAGACCGCAAGGTGGAAGCTGCTGCCGACCGTCTGGAAAGAACATCTAATAAGACCAGCGATTGGGTCGATAGCGCCATGGTTGAGCGGAATCCGATAAAATCTGAGACCTGTCTCTTTTCGAATAAAGCCCAAAGACCGGAAGATCAACATGAAAGGCGTAAACGTAGTTGTCAAAAAACAACTGACCTTCTTAGGTGTCACCTTGAACTGCAATGTGAACTTCAAAGATCATGAAGTAAAGGTTATCTGCAAAGTTAAGGAGAGAGCCAAGGTGCTTAAATTTGTTTCCAGGATGACCTGGAGATGGGACTGGGCTAATTTACAAAATTTTTACCGAGTGGTAGTTGAGTCTGGATTTTTGTATGTTTCTGCTGGCTGGATGCCTTGGTTTCCAAAGAATGCCTACGAACAACTGGAAATGGTTCAGAGGGAGGCACTAAGGCGTATCACCTGACAGACGAGGACAACAACAAAAGATTATGTCTATAAAAAGCCCAAATAGACCCTATTCGTGTAGAAACTAAGAAAACAGCTATCAACGCTTACAAGAAGGCTCTCGGACTTGATGAGAACAACCCTCTTCGTAAATGCAAAATTCGCCTGAAGAACAACAAAGGGCAGTGCGTTCAGCATTCAACTTCTCAGGGAGTTCTTTAACTTGAGAAGAGTTAGATCTTTGGTCAGGCCTACGATCAAGATTGAAGAGATGGATCTGATCAGAGGTTGGAATGAGATAAAAAGAGGAGAGAAGAGAAGGACCGTGAAGCGGTGTTCACCAATGAGACTTGCGAGAACGTATTTTTGTGGATGGCTCCGTGGAAGGAGAGCTTGGTAGAGGAGGTACTAGCTCTGTGACGACCAAGTTTGGTGAAGATGAGATCGTTTGGAAAAGACCAGCAGGACACTTCTACAAGGCAGAGATCATAGCCCTCAAACTAGTCAATGAGAGAAATTTTGAGAGTGTTACCAACTGGACAGACAGCAAATCTGTGGTAGAATCCATTCGCAGAAACAAGGTTCATCGAGACGACAGACTTGTGTCCATCAAAAAGCTGCTCTGTGACATTTCCTCCAGCACTTTTATTATTCTGAAGTGGCTGCCTGGATATATCGGAGTACAAGGTAACGAAGGAGCTGGTGAGAAAGCCAACAGAACTAAACTGGAAGTTCAGAACGATGTTGCCATTAACTATGATATGACCAAAGCTGTCCTAAAAGAAAGAGAACATCGGCTATCAACCTACCTGCGATAAGAGATTTGACCAAGTGTGCAAAGAGAAGACGAAGAGAGTCAAGGCTAGTAGGGGAGACAGGTTATTGCGGCACGGGTCCATAACGGCCACTGCTTTCTCACCAACTATTACCAGAAAAGAATTGGGGTTTCTAATATTGGTGCTTGCGATGACTGCAAGGAAGATCAAGGTAAAGACCACTGAATGGAATGTTCTCGATGGGAGAATGAAAAAAGAAAACGGGGCTTGTTTAGCCTAGAAGACGCTTATTGCGGAGGACTAGACCTGTCTGGTTCTCCACAATCCGGCCACCGCAACCGTAGCGATAACAACAACACTCCCAACAAAGAATGTCACTTGCCGAATTTATAAATAAATTATAAATCCGTTTTCTAAGCTACGTATAAGCACGAATATGTCATCTTCGTAACTTTTAATCACTTTTTAGGAAACAAGTATATTTCATATATGGTACGGAAAGAATTCAAATCTATATTATATGTACGAGAATTGAGTAAGTATTTTCTGAGTAATGTTAATTAATTTTGAAAGTAAACCAATTATTATAAATACAAAAAAGTAACAAATAATCAACATCCGGGGCTAATAACAACACTTCACTTAAGATTGACTTTTCACAATATTTATTTTCCCAATATCATTTTGTCACACATCTAGTCTAGAACCTTCTGAATTTGTCAATCAACTTGTTGTAAAATATTATGATGGATTATGTACATAGGTTTTAATTAGGCTTCCATATATCAATACATATACAGTTTATCAGAATACCCTATTGATTGAAATATAAGAACCCAGCTTCTAGCAATTGTTACCAAACTATCATTTAATATTTATTAGAAAAATACTCTGATAATATGACCTGGAAAAAAACTAGCTATTGGTATAACGGCAATACACTGGCATTTATAATTCATAAAATAGACGTTGAAATATCCCTAATTTAGTAGCAAATCAATAATATCAGCACTTTTTAGAATACGTGGATATCAGGTAATTACATAATTGGGTAATAATCAATAAGATTTATTTTAACTATCCCGGTAGGGCAAATCAACAAGGACAATTAAATTTAAATCTTTATGTACATTTTATGAAAGACAATTATTTATAAATTTACTTTTAAAACTAGTGATTTATTTGGTATTGTGCTTATCAAGTTTGATTTAGAAATTGATATTTCAATTGTAGCCATATTGAACCCAGATTTCCACACTTGATTAAAGCAACTATCACTGACATGAAGTACCTATTATCGCAAGCATGTGATCCAGTTCTGTAGATATATTTAGTTATATCACAGTAATAGACTACTAGCGTTAGCTAAAGCTATTTCTATGAGTTGTATATATAGTGGTTTGATTCTAACAACCATTTTTGAGAAAATTTCTAAAATAGCTTGTAGGTGATGAAAGAATAGCATTTTACTTTTCAGTTTTCAAGTTATTCAAGATGTATTGAGGCAGAAATTAAACACAAGACTATGCTAAAAAGTGATAACAAAAATTTTCGCATTTTTCTTGCGTTCAAAGGTGAAATTCTATACATAATTTATAAGCCATTCAAGATTACAAAAAAAAACTTTTTTTATCATTTAATGCAATAATCAAGTAACACTAACCAAAGGCTGGCTTGGTAGATCATCCCAGGGACTCTAGCACAATTCCAGAACACTACTTGTGCTAGAGTCCCTGGGATTATCTGCCAAGCCAACCTATTGTCAGGGTTCATTGACTATTGCATTATTTTAAATAAATGTTTCTATTTTTAAAGCATCGATTTTTTTCTTGTTTTTACAGAATGATCGCATCAAATGTTTTACAAACGTTTAAACTATAGTTTCAGTGCGTATCATTCATCAAATATATAACTATCTAATAAAACCTGTCAGCGTTGATGAATTCTACGAAATTCTGTACTGCATAATCAGAAAACAAACTAATCAGCGCTAAACAAAGTTCCCTGTTGGCAAACTATCATGTACATGAAAAATACATGTATGTATTAATAGATTTTTTTAGACAGAAATATTGAACCATAAACACACAGTTTTAAATTCATTATCTGAAATAGGGATATGTCAAAAGGTTCATTGATTTTTAATTAGCCTTCTTTATTAAATATTTCTACGATTATTAAATTATTTACAAAAACTTTTTTTCCAGAGAATACTTATCGATAAATAATTTCGCCGAAATGAATCACTCACATCTAAGCAATATAGAGTAAAAGCAGAATCCATTTAGATTGAGTTCTCGAAAATGTTATCAAGTTCCTGTTTCATTTAAAAAGTTCAAATGATGCTGTTGTTCTAAACCAAAACTACTAAACTCTATTGCATATTTTTAAACACTCACTGAATTTACGACAAAGCTTTGAGATCGACCACTGTAATTCTTTGGTGATGAAATCGAAGTGGATTCCTTCACGGGACTGTGGTCATTGTCAACTGGAGTTTCTTCCGCATCAGCATATTCCAGTGGAGAATTCATTGTTTCAAGTTTCTGAATAATAATTTAAAACAATAAAAATCCAAATGAGATTAAACAAATTTTGCAGATAGGTACCTATGGTTACTTGTTTTACAGATGATTTGCATAACTCGGGGTTCTAAATTTTATTTATTTTTTACGTGGTTAAAATTGATTTGTATTTTAAAACTATTATTTAAAACTGGTAGGTACATTTCTGGCCGAAATTATTCTCAAGTGATCAAATTCAAAATTATAGGAACCAATTGATTACCTATTTTTAAGAATTTGATAGAAATGTGCTCCTACATAATATCAAAGCAACAACACTACTATTTTATTTTATTGAATTGAAATTACAATAAAACAATGAAATATGCTAATACATATAAATGAGGTAAAACAATTTTAAATTATAAGATTAAAAATTTTAGTGGTTCATATAATTTTTGCCTTTTGTATTGTCTAAACCTAGTTTCCTTTTAAAATGTTTTAATTCTAGACACAAAATTAAACTAGTATTTTCAACAAAATCAACTGTGTTTAAAACCAGTCTCAATTTTGTTATTTTTACCTTGACAGTTTCAATTATTTCCTCGATTGTTAAAGTTTCCTCCGTTATATACTTCCATGTTCGCATGATCTCCAAAGATATATGTATGTATATATATATATGTTCAGTTCAAAGAGGGAAATAATTTTATCTGCAAAATCTTTAAATCCAATTTTGAATTAATCGAATTTCTGCTCACAACGATGCAATGCGTTCGATAACACCACCAAACACGAAAATGTAATAGACTGATATGATGATACTAGA
The DNA here is from genome assembly GCA_034780595.1 of Parotoplana pacifica. Classification (NCBI taxonomy): domain Eukaryota; kingdom Metazoa; phylum Platyhelminthes; order Proseriata; family Otoplanidae; genus Parotoplana; species Parotoplana pacifica. The sequence continues at coordinate 4,970 of JAUYWI010058790.1, read as the reverse complement.
AGAATATTAAATTTTCATCTATTTTTTTCACTGTGATAACAAAACGTACACATACTACTTCCGGTTTTTGAACGTCGATAGCATTCATTACAAACTAGAAATTACAAGCGCAAAATAAAACGTATCCTAACACACAAAATCCGTCCAAATTTTAACAGTTTTGGTAAATCAGAACATTCTAATTCCAGCAGACAATTAGGAATCTGTCTAGAGTTAGGTACAATTTGTTTAGCTAAAAGTCAATAGATTGCTGTGATTCCTGGCTTGACCACACAATATGCGTATAGTTTGCACCGTCACTTTCCCGCTGAGATAAATACAAAAATGTAAAGTTCATCTTAGATACAGATAATTAAAAGGTTAGCTATTCCGATTATTGATGTATTTTTAATTCATTTGTATAAAAATAAAATAACCAATTGAAAATTTCGTATGGGACCATCAAAATATCGAACACACTAAAGATTCAATAAATACTTTAATTTTTATAAGAATCTAAGTATCTCATATTCTATTTATGTAACAGATTTATTTAATACTATTATGTTAATTCTTGGGAAGGACTTCTGATTAAATAATATCTTAAACCTTTTAGAACCGTTTGAAAGGAAAAGTCGCATGAAAAATTAATAATGATACCACCTACCTAAACAATTACTTATTGCCTAATATAAGATTTACTAAAATCTTTTCTGATTTTGCTCAGATTTATAATATACATCATTATATTTCAATGCACTCGGGCTTTGCCGTCGTGCATTGTAATCCAGAATTGATATGTGTATCTAATGGCGAAATAAATTAGCTATAAAATCAATAATCGATAGTTTTACACTAATTTATTTGTGTTTCATTGGTAGCTAGCTTACAAAGCGGTGACAAAAATCTAATGGTGTTATTGCCAAACTCAAAAATTGATAGAAGACCCAAAGACTGAACTTAGTCGGACTACTGTTATCTACCAATGACACTCAAACTCGGAAGAATTGGTCCAAAACTATCGATTATTAAATTTATAGCTAATTTACTTTGATGTATAAATTCTGGATTCCAATACATGATGATGTATATAGTTTTTTTTACCAAAATCGGCTATGACTTTTGAGTCAATCTTATACAACAAAATCATCTAAATATTCTTTGTTTACACAATTTTTGATTAACAAAAACATCATTCATACTAGTACGGGTCCTAACTGTAATAAATATGTATGTACATATATTAAATTAATCTAAGAATTCGGTAAGAAAATATTTATTCTAATTTAGATAAGCAGTGCTTAAATTAGATCAACATTTTGTGACCCCAATGTTTTGTAGAATGTTTTCTATGGATCGATTGCCTTTCAACTTTTTGTCTATGTATATTTATAAGCGAAGCTTTTTTCAATCACAACCTGTCATTTTTGTTATTTACATGTTAATTTAAATGTCATTTGCACTGTTTTATAGTTCAAACAAAACTTGAAAAAGTAAAACTACAGCCATGTTGAATATTTATAGTATACCTATTTAAAATGTTCATAAAATTCACAACCTACATTTGTATGAATTTCCATTGTTTCAGTTTTTGCATAGAAAACTAATTAACACGCACGCATATCAAAATATAACATGAAATAAATATAATCAAAGCAATATTGTTCATTAATTAACAAGGAAAGTGCGCGAATGTCAGGGTTTACAAAATGAATCATAACGGGGCAGCTAGTTCAAAAAATGTACAGTTGATGTCATGAAATTTGATTGTGTTGTCAGTAAAACATAGGAAATTTATGGAAAGTGAGATATTGTACTATGCTCACCATAGCTAAAGAAAAACTGCAGCCTTAAATAGGAAGGCAAATCAATGATATCAGATATAAAAATATAAAATGTTGGTCTCATCATGGGCATCAGTGAAAAAGGTTCATCGCAATGGAGCTTTCATAATTGCCCACAATGAAAAGAAAGTTCTAAGTTTCATTTCATTTTCTGCTTGCACTGGAAAAGACCCTAAAATTATATCAAGAAATTCTGCCATTAATACTTTGTCGTCACAAGAGGGGTGGGGGAGGAGTGTACCTGTACATCGCCTAGACGATGCAACAATTTAGATGAAATTAGGTTTCGTGGAACACAATTCTCTTGGGCATCTTTAGGTATGATTTTTATCTTTTTTTGGTGTGACCCACCCTCTCCCACCTAAGGTCACATGACGGCCCTAAGAAATTATTAGGTTGGTCAAAAGTGGTACTTTTTCCAAATAAAATCCATTCCAGAAGTCATAACTGGATAAATTAAATAATATTTAGTATATACATTGGAAACATATCGCTGTTCAAGATAAATTGCGGGTTTTTGAAAAAAAAGGATTTTTGTAACCAGGGTGCAACCTGAGAGCCAATATAAATTGAAAATTCTTATTGTTATAATTAAAAAAATTCGCATGGGTTACAAACATGGATTCTAAAAAAATAATTTGCTCTAAACTATAATAAAAAGGTTTCCAAAAATTTCATCAAAAAATAACAGTCAGAAAAAAGATATTAAAATTTATGCGTCAGAAACTAGCCATATATGTAAATGCTATATATAGGAAAAATGGAAAATTTAATTTTCTAATAAAATATGAACAGTTCATTGGAATGTCTTTAGATTTGGCACATCTATTCTTTATCTGGTAGTTATTGGTGTGCCAAGTAAAAAGGTAATAGCTTTATCCAAAAGTCAGAAATTGAAAATCACTGATTTTGGGAGCAGACATAGCCAATACATTTAAATTACTTTTATCTGAAATTCCATTTTAGGGCAGGAAATAATTCCATAAGTGCTATAAATGACCTGAAATTAATAATAAGCTACATATTTTAAATCAAATAGAGCCATTTATAAGTGATTAAATTCACGGTTTACAAATCACTTTTTACGGATATGCCCCAATATGCACCCATAAAGGTGAGGCATCTAAGTTTCTATTTCATTGCTAATTCTAAATATCAAATTTATTTAAGCAAGAGAAAAAGTTTCGTATGAGTTTAGAGCAGGGGTTCCCAAACCGGGGGTGGCGACCCCCAGGGGGGTCGTGAGAGCATTAAAGTATTGAATGTGATAAGAATTCAATATAAAAAGTGTTTTCAAACTTCTCTGATTTTTTTACTGGGGGTCCCGGAGCCCTCCGGATCTGTCCTGGGGGTCGCGGAGCGAAAAAGGTTGGGAACTCCTGGTTTAGAGCCATGCAAGTGATTTTGGTCAAAATTATAGATTTGTTTCTCCCAAAAGTCGACAATAAATAATTTTTCAATAAAATATTTATAGATTTGTATTACTGAGTGCCTAGTGGACCTAGACACCAAATTTGAAGCAAATCGGAAAAAGGATCTGATAACGTCATCGGCCTCTAGCTCGGCTCTCCTATTGATTTTTTAAATAAAAAACTCCCCTAAAATTTAATATTAACCAAGGTACCAGTCCAATCCATGCCTGGGAAGTATGATATTCTATCTCCTCCCCCCTCTGTGATGAAGTAACCATTTTTTGCCCTGCCGACAAGTGATTAAAGTTGCCATTAGAATTTATTTAGATAGCAATACAGCTTTGGCAAAATGAAGAATACCACAGCAATAAAATCGTGCACTCTTAGGATAAAGCTGCACAATAACAAAGGAAAGTAAGGTTCAGTGAACAACGTCAACAAAACACAAATCTCAAAGTGAGTGGGCAAATGCGTTTTGATGATGTAGACTGAAGATAAACAAGTACAGGAAATGTCAGAATTGTACATAGATACCATTTTGGAATCTAAGCCAATGGCTTGTTAGATAATAGCTAAGCAAGCCCAAAAGTATTATAGGAAGTCCTAAAATGGCCCATTTTTCAAACAGCAACTGACAAAGATCTGGATGCTAAAATAATATCATAATTTGAAGGCTTACGGCCCCCTGTTGTTTTAAGCTACGTAATAAAGTTTATAAAAATCTATAGTCCAATTCGAAGCTATTAAAGTTTGAAAATACTATTTTTTCGCCAATATTCTTCCGTCTAAGACCCACTTTTGTGCCTTTAACATTATTCGATTTTCACAATGATTTAGAATAAACATATGCTATCCGTTTTAGTGTCCGGTTGCCATAGCAAACATAATTACATAACAACAAGTCATATACACCTAAAAATATATAAGTAGTAGAATAAAGTTTATTAAAATTTTGATTTTGCCTAAAACACTTTACGCTTGTGTTACTTTTAATTAAAGCCACATAATTAACACCCATTTGCAAAAAGAAGTGAAATTATTTTATAGCCCAAAATAGCAAAAAATGTGTTAGCTCAATCCAAAATAGAATTGAAATAAAATAGTTAGCATGCAACCTGTAAATGTTTGAATGGCACGACAAATTTCAGCTGTTGAATGAACAATTATACAAGCAGAATGCACAATTGTAAATAACTATACTTTTCCACAATAGAAAAAAAGTAAGACAGCCACCGTCCAGTAAGCAGCGAAAGTAACATTCGTTATTTACAATTGTGCATCCTCGTTGTATAATTGTTCATTCATCAGCTGAAATTTTTCATCCCATTCAAACATTTACAGGTTGCTTGCTAACTATTTTATTTCAATTCATTTTTTGGATTAAGCTAACACACTTTTTTGGGCTATAAAATAATTTAATAGTTAGAAAACCCAATAAGACTTTAATCGAAATCCCGAACCAACATCAAGCTTTTAAAGCTAGAAAATTGTGTTCGGATTCGAAAGATGAAAAATTTAACGAAACAGAACCCGTATGGTATCACTGAAGTAATTTGTAATTATTTTGTACTGCCTATATCTTGGTAACAACCAAGAATGGAACAGTCCTTGAAGTTGTACAAGATTTTAAGTATCTAGGCTCATATGTAGCATCATCAGAAAATGACATCAGAGTTAGAAAAGCTTTGGCATGGAAGGCTCTACATTCGATGAGTAAAATATGGAAATCTACTTT
>JAUYWI010058779.1:0-16309 GCA_034780595.1 Parotoplana pacifica | reverse complement strand
TTTTGATACCCCTCCCCCTTTTCCTTCTTTCGCCTTTCCTTTTTTCTCCCCTCCCTTCTTTTTTCCTCTTTTTCTACGCCCTCCCTCTTTTTCTTCTTCCCACTCCCCTTTTTTGAATGGTATGGTGGCAGGTAACTGAAACCCACCTTCTAAATTCAAACTTTCCACAAACTAAAATTTGGTACAAATTTACAGTTTTTTTCAAATAAATCAATAATGGATCTGAGCTACGAGTAAGTTGGCTAACTACATCATGAAGTCGAAAAATTGACCTTTCTCTAACTGACATCAAATTTTGATTGTAGGTAGGTTAATAGCAGTGCATAATATCTTTTCTCAAAATATTGATTATTGAATTTTTGGACAAAAATATCGATATTTTTAGCTCTATAATCTAAACGAAATATACCATATTTCTCAAATTTAGAGTATATACTAATGGAAACGTTAAAATAATGTATCAAAAGAATGGGCCAGTATGTATAAAAATAGGTTTTCTTAAAAAACTACTTTAAATGATTAACAATGCATTAATGGTCTCCCTTAGGGAGTCAGACCTCCAAATATTTCCAGACAACAATTTCATCCAACGATACCAACTTTCGTTTTCGAGCAATCTTTATGAATCAATTCAACAGATCATTACAATTTTATTACTGAAATAATAAACAAGAATGATCTATAAACATTTCTAAAAGATCTTTATACTATACAAAATTCTTTTAGGATAGATGGTGATAGACTGTTCTAACTGAAAAGCATTAGCTATTATCCGATGTAGAATATGTAATATGTAATGATGAAACTTCAATACTGCATACAGCTAATAGTATAGTAAATGCCTACGCAAAACAGAACATCAGCAATTATAAATTATGAGAACTACGAAATGCAATTCATTATTTAAAATACATACAACATATATGAAAGTATTTTTGGAAAGTAAAGTATCAAGCGCCTGTTTAAAAATGTATAGTTGAATCAATATACATTGTATTATGCATAGTAATTATTTCTTTTTTGTTTTAAAGTTTCGGAAGATGACAATTTAAAAGTTTTTTTTGCCACAATAGCTGCTCAGTACATCGAATCTGAAAGAAGCTGAATAGAAGCAAAATACAGCAAGATACATACATGGAAAGTTGATAGAAAAGAAAATGCGTACACTAATACAGGGATGACATTATAATTTATAAAGGAAGAAACTCTATCGAAACTTAAAATGGACAAACTTAATTCTTATAAACAAAATGATGTATATCAACTGTCACGTTTCATTTTAAGCAAAGTATATAAGTATTTATAATAGATTAATAAATTGATTTTTAAGTAAACTCAGATAAAAACTTGGAATAATAGAAATAATTCTATACATACAATTTCAATAAACTGAACAGAAATAAGAAATTTATTAAACAATAATTATGCAAATTATTGTTTCATTATTTCAAATAACCACAATACATAACAAGAGTCCGTTCGAAAGCCAGTTGTAACTGGCGCCACAAAATCTATTTATTTATTTTAAAATAAAGAGAGCAGGTACCTAAAATATTCCCAGACAGATAAATTAAATATTACTTCAAATTCGTTGCTCTGTATCGGATTTGATTACTGCTACATTTCTACTATTTAATTAGTTCATCTGAATTAAACTTCTAAAAGTAAAGATTGTTATCTATGTAAGAAGTATCCGCATATTTTAATCCAACACTGGTCCCTTCTCAACTCTGTGCGTGATGAAAAATTTAACATTGCAAGAAATAACTCATTGATCCAAGAAACAAACAAACATATAACCATACACAGCCAAACCTTTAGAATGTAGAGTACGTTTGGGTAGAAATATGTACTAAATGCAAAATAGGCACAATTAAATTTCCGGATTTTCTAAAAAGTAAAATATTATACCTACTGCACTGAAGTTTTGGCGTGAGTGAGTGATTAAACTTTCTACTAGCGTCGCGTTTTTTTAGGTTTGTCAAATTAAAATCAGGATTTATGTACTTATAATTTGCATAATATCTTAGTTTCCTCATCATCTTTTACACATGAGAAACTAATAAAGAAACCCCAACATTACGCGCGTTGTAAGTACCTCTAATTTTCCTAAGAGAAATTATGAGGAAACTAATTACAATTTAATTGAAATATAGTTATAAGGCATTAAAAGAAAAATAAACATTTAGACAAAAAAATATTTCAACTAAGGTTGAAATTGGAACAGATACCTACCTAATATCTACTCATAATATACATATACATATATACCTTAGCTAAAGCAAAGTTTATTTCTTGATGCGCTATTCTAAGTTAAATAGTCCCACCTTTAATAGAACGGAAGGTTAACCAAATTAAATATTTACTAGCAATTCATAGCACATTCCATAATAAAGTCGCTAATCACCAACAAGCCAATATCGTACTAAGCCAAATATAAAGAGAATGGGGGAAATTTATGTATTGATACATTGATTAATAAATAAAAATGACACACCGTTTATAGATCAATGCATGTGCTCTCTCTCAAAAGGCTAAAGTAAAAGTAATTCTACAGAGTTATAGATATTATATAATGTACAAAGATAACCTTAGTTAATTAAAAGTTATTTTTTTGCAAAAACAATTTTATTGCACATCTAAAATTAGATATGTCTGTCATTCTAAATGAACTTACTAATGTACCTATTTATACAACTCCGACAAAAAAGAAACGCCATCTGGCGTATTTTGAAAATATTTATAGAAAAAACTGTATGTCTCTTCTCCCCCAGACCTGTCTCCTGCCCCCCTCAGTCAGATCTGTCTACTACCCCAGGCTAATTGTCTCAGCCTAGGCTTTTCCTCTCCACTCCTCTCAAGCCTAGGAGAGGAGGCAGGCCTGAGGACAGGGGCGGTCTTAGAGGGCAGGCCTGGGAGAGAAGAGACATAGCTTCTTTCTATATAAAAAAACGTTAAGTGGCGATTCTTTTTGTCAGGGTTGTATGTATTAAAAATATAGTTTTACCCACAAATTATTTATAAAAAAAATCCGTATTTAGATCAACTACGATATATTTTAGAAATCACATTTTTATTTCAAACGCGGCTTTAATAGAAACCATGTAACTTCGTTCAATACAGATAGATACAGAGAAATATATTTTAATTATATCAAAACCGTGCTTTTTATCAGAAAATCGAATTTTATATCGAATTTTTAGCCACTTGAAGTATCCTTAAGCTATAATATACTTTTCAGCTGATCAGATAAAAACTTATTCGCCAAACTTGTGAACAAATCAAGCAAATAGGAACTGAAAGTGACCTTAACCAAAATTTAAAATGAAAAACACTAAAGATATCTTATATCTATGGGACAAAAACAGTGGAAATTAAAGAGATCTTTTATTTAGATAACTTAATGTAATAAAAAGTAGTTAAAAATCTTATCTGCAATCAAACACACAAATAAATTTTCAAAAAATTGTCAAGCTGGAAATAGTATAGTAGTGATTTAAATGGAACATATTTTCTAAGAAAATGAAATCATTCCACTTAAATATACCAAATGTCAGCCATTCCTTATACCTGCATAATAAATATTTAAAAAATGTGTGTAATGACCAACCAGTATTGATGGAGGATCCAATATGTAAAATATGCCAAAAATATTATATGATTGGTATTATAACAATAAATATAATTACATTGAAAATATAATTAATAATGTAAAGGTACACAAATCTTTTACTTTTTCCAAATTTCATTTATAATAAGTGATTCTATATTTTGAATTCTAATGAATTGCTTAAATCTCAAGTGTATGGAAAGTAAGCACTATGTAGGAATATTTACACTCTCTATATTATGTAGATGGACAGACATAAAATTGTTAACTGACATTCCGTGGAATGCGATTTAATACCTAACAGGGTATCTATTATTGTAGTTTTTCGAAATAAAATAACTATCAATTGTTTTTGTCAGCACCAAGGATACCAAATTAGAAATAAAAAGTTGCACTACCAGCTGCTTTCACCTAATTCAGAACAGATAGCGACTAAATTTCATAGACATTATTTTTTATCTTCCAATTTTACTATTTTTAACTTTACGAACCAACACAATTTTGGAATAATGTACCGAAACTTTGAAAACATATCTTCATATTAAGTAAACTTCTCATGCTTTTAAAGTTACATATTTCTATATGGAACATACTTAACATAACTACGGCTAGTATACACTATTTTTAATACCTAGTGATAATTTCGAAAATTACGTAAAGTAATTCTGAAAAACAAATAAAATATCGTGTCTTCAGGGACATCAAACTACTAGATTATTCTCACAGATCAGTAAGCACAATTTCACATCAAAGATAGCATTTTTAATATTGAATTAGATCCCATAAAAATATTTGAAGTTGATTTCATATGAAGCTTTTCATCTTTAGAAAGATTTAAAAAAGAATTTACACGGACCAATAATGCAAATCAGTTCATTATCTAGACAAATAAGTTTATATTTCAATCATATTTGTTGTAAAAAAAATTAAATCATATTAATATGTTGTTAAAATTACCTTTGACTTTTGGGTATTGGAATTCCATACAACTAAATCTGGCATTCCACTGCTCCATAGATGGCCATCATGACAAAATAGATCGATAATGCTCACAACCAACTCTCGTCCTAAGCAGGAGATTAAATCCTGAAACAGAGATCAAATGATTAGAAAAAAATAGAAATATAAGTAAATGTCGATGTTTAATATTTTCAATAAATCACTTTGCATTACTATTTTGGGCATTTGGGTATCACTATTTTAACATCACTATTTGAAATAAAATATATTCCGAAAGACATCAGTCTTATTCCTCACTATTTCCGTCAGATTTCAAGAGCCAAACTATTTCAAGGATCATTTTGTATACAAAGGAAAAGAGTGGACAAGTTTTATCATGGTCATGTTCATGGTAACCAAAAGAGAGGTGATATTCAAATTATGTTCAGAGAAGCGATTAGAAGAACTACTTACATACTTACCATAACCATATTGGGTCCTTCAAATAATTCCCAATTCATGAATGCGCAATGTTCCTCATAATGTTCTTCCCACGTACTCCTGACTAGCTTAGCTATAGCCTATCAAAACAAAAATTAGACAAAAACTGCCCTTAAAAGCAGTTTTAATTAACTACGTAATATAATAAAATTCAAAAAGATTTAGTTCCTTAATAATGATGATTACAAAGATATTGTAGCACAGTAGGAGATGGAGAAACGGGGACTATAAGATAGATTAGATAATGTGAAAATTAAAATATGAAATTGTTTTTAAAAAGTCCTCTATCGTTCTTGTCAGGATTGCTCGCCTAATAAGCGCCACACTGTTGAATATTCGATGAATTCTGTGGCATAGGTCATAGATTCTTATTCTTGTTTCATGTTAATAACATATTAAAAACATGGTAGGTATATCCATAGAGTAATAAATGATTATTCTGTGGGTATACCAACCTAACATGTTACATACATAATATATTTAAAGAAAAAACTAGATTTTGAAAATTCCAGTTTACTGATTATATTTATGAGTAATACAGTACAAACCTTTTTGTTATTATTTTCCAAATACCAACATAGTAGGAAAGACTTAAATTGTTGCCCATAGATTTTTAATTAGATAGTTATGTACAAAACAGAAAATGTCTAAAATGCCGTATAGTGTTGTAAAACCAAATGGAAAAATAACGACCAAGCAAGATCAAACACAATAGTTATATAAGCCTAATTTAATGCTATTAATACGAGCCAGAGGTAAAAATATGATGTATTGCGTTATTAATGAACTACATATATAACTGATTCTTGGCTTGGTGTTAACAAATCTAGGCCTAAAACCAAGCCTGCTTATCTTCCTAGCTAACTACTTAAGCAAAACCCTGTCTTTAGTTGAGCTCTATACAGTTAATTAGACAAAGTTTGTATAGGTATAGCTAGAGAAAATGGATAATTTTGTTAGAAACCTAATTGCAATCAAATTCATCCTATAATACAGTATCTATTTCTGAACTGGGATCATGTTATCATTGAATAGTCGAGACCAGACAACACCATTGATCTATATACTTCCCTATGTTCTGACTAATTGATTTCGTTTTCCATAACAACAACAAAAACCACTACCAGAACTGGAACATAAAGAACAAAATGACAAACTGGATTATCTTTTCATTCCAAATACTAGCTGAGCCTAATTTCAACATATACAATACTACTCAGGCCAAGCAGTATCAAGTAGTATAACAATTTCATTTCGAGATCTAGCGTGTGACAGACAATTAGGTTCAGAATTTTAAATGATAAACTGCTATTATCTCGTCCAATGACAGCTTTATTTATTAGCCAGAAACTACAGATATTTCAAAACAGACTGATACGAGGAAACTAAAACAGCTGTGAAATTAGATCAGATCAAATCGATGACATGAGTTGCTTCATTATTTTAAGATAATAGAAAATAATTGAGAAACTATTTATCTAACCACTCCAATTATTACAATGTGAACTCTAAACATGTCAAGGTATCCCAGAATTCCTTACTCAGATAGTTATGATGAGCGGCGGAAAACATTATTGATAAATAAAAGGGAAAGTCAATGGGAGAGACAAGTGAAGTGTGTTGCCGGTGAAAACATAAAGCTTAAAGCAAATTCAGTAAGTATCGGCTTGCATTTTGTTCGTCGATTCAGTAAGCGGAAACAATAAGAATGGAAGACAACAAAATCAGACTGACAAATACATATTAATTTAAATGACATTAGAGTAACTTTGAGTACAGGTTGAATCTCCTATTAAAAATATGTTCGCCACTCTTGAATTTCACGCTTAATGTTATAGAGGGTAATCGGGGAAAAATGCGTTCAAAATTTAATTTTTTTAATATAGACGTAAACTCTATACAGAAATCCAAGAAAATAGTCTATAGTACATAATCACTTTTTTAAATAATGTCATGGTACCGGTGACAAAGAGCTTCGAATTACTTCGAAAGTTTATGTCTAGCTATTATGTAAAAAAAAACAATAAAAGTTCTACTTCAACTATCGTTCTAAATGATCAAACTTTTTGTTTTGTTTCCAAGTTCTGAAAACACGATGACATAATTTATGTTCAGATTGGGACTACGTGAAACTGATGCACTTTTGTAACAACACAAAATGTCTGTTATTCATTTTCTAAAATTCGAAAACCAAACGAAAAAGTCAATTATTCAGAACGATAACTGAAGTTAGAACTTTTATTCAGGACCATTTAGACTTATTAACTAGGTATAAACTTTCGAAGGAATTCAAAGCTCTTCGTCACCATTGCCATAATATCGAGAGAGAAAAGTGATTAAGTGCTGTTTGGTGATTGTGCACTTATTTTCTCTTGTTTGTGTATATAAGTTTACATCAAAATATTTTTTTTAATTATAAAAATAATTAAACGTATTTTTTCCCCAATCACCTTATAATTTTCTGAAAACAGGACACAGAGGTGTCATGGGGACTACGTTCATCTACAAATGTTGTTGTTTATTGTTTGATTGCCTACTGAATAGATATGCATAAAATTATTAAGTATCTTGAGAATTACTCATAACAAGGAACAACGAACAATGTTGAAAGAAGCATACAACAATGAAAAGAATACCTCCCAACTATTCTGCATAGTGTCTGATTAGATTTTTAGCTCATCTCATTATTGTGCAAGATAATCTAATAAGATTATTAGTAGTAGAGATTCAACGAAATAATGATTAATTATCCTCTATAACTGACACGGCGAAAATCAAGCAGCTAACCACACAGGAGATACTAACCTACACATCAACACATTGGCTGCAAATAAATAATTAAGTAGGGCTGAGCATGGTAATTAAAGGAGTGTCATTAATTAGCAAAATAATTATCACAGCCGACCACAAAATGGAAAAATAGTGATTTGTTAGACAAAAATGTATTGTGTACAAATAAAGAAACGTATAACTTCATAATAGTAATTCTCAAATAAAATATAAATCTTAGCAGCTTGAGTATATTATGAAAAATAATAGATACTAAGATAAAAAGTCAGTCCTGAAGTTACAAAAGCAATCTAGGAAAAAAGTTACAAGCTTTTTTTAAACAGACAGCATGTTATGGTCTTGATAAACTGAGGTGCACAAAAATGCTTTTATTTCGATTCGCGCAGATGAATATGTACTTTTACTAATATAAAACAGGAAATTTAATGTAATTTTCTTTCCCTTAGAAGAAGCTGTTTCTTAAATATGTACATTGTCAGAGCAAAACTGATTTCAAAGATCAAAATATAAAAAAGGACAGAAGAGTAGCAATTCATCACAGCAACATTTCTGACATATTGACATTAAGTTACTTTTAATCAGAACAGAAAAGCAACAAAACATGGAAATACAAGAACAACCAAATACACTAAAAAATTAAAACAAAAAACAATTATCAATGTTGAATAATGTGAACCAAATCTGTTTTTTAACAGTATTAAACAAAAGATGAAATTTAGATTAAAAGCAAATGTTATAACTGAGGAATGGCTTCTTAAATAAAATTGTACCTACCTAGTTTTCTTAATCTGATAGTATCTATGATTGTCTTACAGAGATTAGATAATATGGCCTACAAAAAGAGTTTAACAGTAAAAATTTCCTTAAACCAACCTCATCAGATGTTGAACGCAGCCACTGGAGATGAGACAAAATCTGTTCCTCCCTATTGGCAAAGAAAGATGGTGTATTGAGATCCAATGGACCGGTCTGACGGGGCGCATAGAAGACATCTGCGATGTAGGGTAGAAAGACAATCTCGTAGCACAAGAGGACAAATAGTGACTGGAATGTTGACGTCTCTCCATGGACACCTAACAATTAATAATAAAAGGTTTATGTTAAATAACGTGCACTAAAATACGTTCTTTGGAACCAAAACTAGTGCTAAAAGTTCATCGATCAATTTTCGTTTTCCTATTAAAGTAGGTAGGTACATATTTATTAAATGAAAAACCTATTACTATTATCCCCTTCGTACTTTTTTCTTTTCCATCTAGGCAGTATTGAAAGATCGATTGCGTTGATGTTTGGTACACAAGTATCATGGAAAGATACACTGACAATTATTGTTGTCGAAAAAATCAATACTTTTAAATGGAAAAGGTGACATTTAATTTGCTAACAAATTTAATCCCTTCAAAGTTAGCATACGTGCTCTTCCGATGCATTATGGGTAAGCCAATAATAAAAGTATCATATTGAATAATAAATTTGGAATGTTACCAAATGTTGCCCAATTTCACCAATTAATTTTAGGTCAAATATACATTTGCCCAAATTCGGTGATACTTCAGATTTTCAAAGAGGGAGTTTCATCTAAAAAAATTATATACTTAAAGTTGCAGATTATTTATCTAAAATTTTAAAACATAGACAGTACCTATTTTTTTTATTATAATCTATCGTCACTTTTCACCTAACTGAACTGACCCATTAGAAATAATTAAAAAATGAGCGACGTTTTACCAACCATTAGTGTATCCATTAGCCTTGTAGTACTGAATAACATATTGTTCAACACCACAGAGCAGTTTGTTCACTTTTATTGATGACTCTTTATTGTCTTCTAAACCAGCACCACCACAGTTGTTATCTGGCGTACTTATCACTTCTTCCCAGACATAAACGGGCCCTTTTTGATCGGCAGCTCTGGGTAGAACCTTTGCTTCTATGGTTAACTAAAAATTATTATAGGACTATTAATAAGTTATATACTGTATACTCACACTCAGATCTTTCTCTCAACGGACTTTAGATTTGTCTCTCTATTGTGTACAAAAACAATGTTAACTTCACGTGTTCCATACGTACCTACATATAATGTACCTACATCACTTAACCGCTTTGCAGCCGGAGAGGGAACCATATTTTTTAATAGAATTCTACGGGAACATTTAATTAAACACAATAACAAACAAACATGTTTGGCTTAAATACATAACGGCTAGCATCATAAAAAATACCAAACAGATTGATTATTCAAATGAAACCTAAATTATATAAATAAAATATACAACTTTTGCCAACTAAACAGAAAAAGTTAATGAAACAGATAATTGTTACATTACCGTCAAATACGCAAATTGCTGTGTGACAAATAAAATTCAACTCTGCGGAAAAAATAGGTAAATGTTGAATTATTTTGATGTTTTTTATATTATACTTTGAGTAATTATAAACATACTTTCCAAAGTCCTGACAAATACTACGTCTCATGTAACTCAATTAAATCAAATAAAATCAACCTAACATCCTAATTGGAAAATATGTAGGTACCTAGATACATACATTATCTGAGAAAACTTTATCAGAGCAAAAACACCCAACTAAGTAAACAATCTCTCTGTATATTGAATTTAAAAGTATGTAGCCACGATTTGGGTATATTCTATCACACAATACAATTTCTGAAATATTCAGCCTATCTGTAGTAACAAATATATAGTAAATAAAAAAATATTTCAACAAAAAAACCGAACAATTTAATGTGATCTCTCAATAGACCTGTCTAGTTTCCAACTGTTAAAAAAAGAAAAAAATCTATTTTTTTTCTATTTTGAAACGTGAAGTTGGTTTTTTATCCAAAACGAACTATATAAATGCCTATTTCCCTAAATGAGAAACAGCTCTCTCCATCATGGTTGCAAACTGGTTTATTGCAAATTTACGATCAACAGTCCGACATTCGACTAGTTTTATTAGACACAAGATCCATTAGCTGTTCGCCTGAAATATATCGTTCCCTCTAATATTAATACAAGTTCAAAATACTTAGGTGTATGTGATTAGTCATAAAAATAGAACCCAATATTTACATATTTCAAATAAATGCATTGTTTGGCCAACAAAACTGACAACCCTAAAGAACGGAAAAAGAACTGAAACAACATTAATTGTTACATCTAATTGATTTTGCTCATTTGAAAACATGAAAATGGTTTTAGTTAAAGAACTCTTTAATAAGCTAACTCATTGAGAAAAAGATAGACATATTCAAAGGTAAATCGATAAAATTGCTTTTGCAAACAACCAAACTATTTATGTTTAAATTGAAAATAGTAAACTAGCTTTAGTTTCTACTTTACTAAAAAAAAGTTTATTCTGATTCTAATTTATGAAAAACTAATAATTTTTTTAGATGTGTAAAATGAACAGATAAAGCTAAATCAACTATAGTTCCCCCCCCCCAAATACAAAAATAATTAAACTAATTTAGTATCAGTAGTGTTCATCTGCCAACATCAACGATTTTGGAATTTCAGAAGAAAAATATTCCATAAAAATGTTTTTATGTTGGAGATATTATAAAGTTTATTGTCATGCAATGTATGTTTATTTATTAATTCTTTTTACTTCCAAGATATGGAATATCTCCTTCTTGAGTAACAAAAAGCGAGGACATCAAATATTATATTACATGTCAATTTATTATTTCTAAATCCTACTTTGTATTATCTTAGACCCTAAAAATACAGATAACAACGTGTTAATTCCCTTCCAAGCCAAATTAATAACAATCATATACGCTTACAGATCCAGCTTCAGTCAGCGTCCATTCTTCCAATTTTGTCTTCTTCATTAGCTCGTCTCCTTTTTTTGAATCAATATTTTCCTCCTTCTCAGTTAATCTTTTCCCCCTGAGGTAAAGTGATAATCGAGGCCCACCAGCAACGTTGGAATCTGATAATGACTTGAGAATAATCTAAAAAAGAAAAATATTTAGTATACAATATAATGAATAATTTAAGCAGATCTCACTATGTACATATTACGAATACTGCAGACAATTTCAAACTAGTCATATTAATTTCCCACTAGGACATAATAAGTTCACATAAAATGTGATTCTGATAATTTCAATTTCAAAATTTAATAAAATTTCAATGTGACAAAACGAAAATATAATAATGTGAAATAGTAGAAGATAACTATTACATTAACGTGTAACAATAATTTCTGGAAATTAATTCAATGTACTTTTTAATCATTTAAAATTATACTTACGCTAATCCTTATCTGTAGTCATCATTAAGCTATATTATAAAATCATTCTGGATATAAATAAATCAATTTTGACAAAGTAATCAATTAATATTTCATTATTTAAAAAAGGCTTTCAGAACAAAATAAAACAATACATAATGTACTGTATCTGCATACCTATACAATAATGCTCAAATGGATTATTATACAAACTAATTTCTAAGCCTAAATGTAAAATTCAACAAATAAAGCTCTGCTAGTGTCAATAGAAACAGGCTTACAGAGGAGGATAAATAAACAAGATAGAGTGATTTCCTAATAATTTTATGTACCAAATCTTCTTTAAAAGCACAACATAAATGGAACATTAGAACGATTTGAACCTCTGTATCTTGGAATCGTTGCAGCTTTACACAATTAGAAACAGACGGTGAATTCTTTAATGGAAACTTACAAAAGCAAGTAAAGTTGTCAATAAAATATTAGATTAAAAAAACTTGTTAATAAAGAATGTAGTTTATTAAAACCTAGCTTATTCCACAAGAGAAAGAATATAAACAGGTAGGATTCTACCCAG
Source organism: Parotoplana pacifica (assembly GCA_034780595.1). Taxonomy (NCBI): domain Eukaryota; kingdom Metazoa; phylum Platyhelminthes; order Proseriata; family Otoplanidae; genus Parotoplana; species Parotoplana pacifica. Next base: position 3,647 of record JAUYWI010058779.1, on the reverse strand, counting down.
GTTGGTCAAAAATCAATAAAATATAAATCTCCATAAGTGTAACACTAAACAAAATGGTAGTGTTTTGCCCAATAGCCAATATCTCAAAATTATTTGAATTGTTTTCAATCAAATTTGGCTGGCGTTCTGATCTGACCAGCTGATTGCCCCCTGAAGCAAATAATCCATTGTGGTAGTCAAAATTTGATTAAAGATTGGTCTATTATATTACAATTCATTCATCATTCATATAATATGAAATTGACGAGTGCATTGGGGTCAGACTCAATCAAAATGTGAAAATTCATTTGGTTTATGTTGAGAAAAATCAATTAATAACATTTCATGTACATTTGAGCTAAATGAAAATAACCGAATTCTTGAAATGGAAGAAGTAAAGCAGATCTATTTCTTTTTGTAGTGTTGCAATCCATATTATTTTTGCATTATTTACTTTCATTAATATCAAAATTTCCCACCAAACATTCTATTAGAAATCCGAACTAAGATACCCACAATACATAAATCTAAATAATACACACCACCTACATGACTATGAGCCTACCTATCTTTTGTACTAGCAAGACAAAGACAAAAAATAATAATTTGCAAACTATGTAATTATTCAAGTCTCCACGTGCTTTATATAAAAAACTTACATATCATTAGAATACATTCCTTATATACTACATACAATTTATCCATTAGACGATAATGGAAATATCCGCCGATTTTAAAACATAACACTCGGCGTCCCAATGCAGGTAGATTCCAATGTTCTCTACTCAGAAGATAGTTGACCAGAGACAAAAAGACTTCCGTAGACCTATTCATTCCAATATTAATTTACAAGTTATAAAATGACGGAGACATCTTTCGTATTCGCCCACACTTTTAATTTACATAAAACCTGTAGGTAGTTTATCAAACAATAACATATTATGAAAAAGACTACATGGTTCTCTATTTATGGATATTAATTATAAAATTTTATTGTCAAAATATTTTATACCTCTGAAAAATAACTTTAGTTAGTGATTTTTCTTAGATTTGTTATTTGTTTCAATCTACAAAGATTCAAACGTAATCAATTTCATTATAAAATAGTGATAACAATCTAATGAAAATCAGGTAAGTTTATAATAAACGTACCTGATTAGTTTTTTTAAATACAGGGCTGGAAAAATATTTCTATTCGCCGATCATTTTCAGTTTTTGGTATCTAAAATAAACAAGCATTTAGTGACTTCCAGTATAGAAATTAAAAAGTCAGTTTCGTGTTTTTCTTATTAATATAATTATTTTATTATGTTAAGAGAAATAATAAAACTATACTACTTATTCATATTACTCGCAACAAGTGATAGCCTAGGACAGCTGTTCCGGCCTTGTTGGGCCTCATCAGCTAGGCATAATCATAGCCTGAGCAACATAAAATTTTCGTATATTTCATATCAAAGCATAAAAGAATTTTTTTTTACAATAGTTGCACGAGAAAAGTGAAAATAGAAGATTTTCAGAAGAAATATGTTAGAAAGACTGTTTTTTTTATTAAATGACACTCATGCTGTCAAAGCAGGTCCTGGCCAATTTATGTAAAATTTTATTGTCAAAATATTTTTTTCGTCAGAAAAATAATTTTATTAATATTACGATGTTTCTTTCTGGCGGGTCTGTATAAATAAGAAAACCATGAAACTGACTTTTTAATTTGTATACTAGAAGTTACTAAATACTTGTTTATTTTAGATAGAAGAAAACTGAAAATGGTCGGCAAATAGAAATATTTATAATTCTGTATATATTTTAAAAAAACTAAAAAAAAGGCATAAAAACATAACTAATTGTTGCAAGATGACCAAATTCAGATTTCAAATCGTTTAAATAAATGACTGTCGTCGTCTATCTACTTTTATACATTTTTGATATATAAAACTCACTTACATGCGCAAAAAATCATAAGCTAAATAAAATTACATGGTTTCCCACATTAAATACTGTGAAAACAAACATCAAAAATCTAAATTTCATTTTTTCACAACAGTCTAATCACACTCAACTACGACAAAATAACATACACTTATTAAAAGAAAGACTATCTTATCCAAATTTTAGACCATTCCCCCAAATGATCCGTCTGCTAACCCAAATTTAATTATCATTTTTGATACAAATGCATTGGTTGTAACAAATGATTTTTCAATAAATCGGGGACTAATTCTTTAAAAAGCACTACTAATTAGCTGAGATCGGGTCTATCTGAAAATAAAATATGGAACAAACTGTAACATCTGGGGAAAATGTAACAATGTGTAGAGATGATTTATATTTGATTATTTTAGCAACCCATCAATAGGCCTTGAGTGTTCATTCACCACATTTGGACACAAACTCTCCAAAACGTAGAGCTACAGCAACAAATGACAACTAATGTTTTGGAGATCAGACCAAATACAATAAATCTTGAATCTTGAATAGCGTCTCAAATAATAAATCTAAATCAAAGGTATCTAAATTAGTTTCTGTCAAATCCATTAGTAGAAGTAGTACAAGATGTCAAGGGATTTCAAGGGGGTCAATACGCTTTAAAACATTTAATTAACAACATTTTAACTCTTAAGGAAGAATTTTGTAGATAATATTTGATATTCTCTCTGTCAATATACTACCGAAGTACGCTTTGCCCAGTATAAATATTTCAATGAAAAACAACCTTTTTTTCTGAATAACTAATAAATAATTATGTTGCTATTTCTTGAATTTCTGTTACACAGACACTTCCAGTAAATATCGAAATGAATAAAAAACTGAAGTAATTTACCTACATAGATGAAATTGGAGGGGGGGGGGCGTGCCAGAAGAGGTTTTCCACAGGAAAGTTTTTGAATTTTGATTCAATTTCTTACACTTTGTGAGTCATTTATGTATCTATTTAAAAAAAGATCTTCTCAGAAGATCAACATTTGTGTTACTTAGACTTCAGTGATCGACTTTGCATTTTTGTACACTTGATAGAATGTAAATTGTTTATGGAATTATTAATCGTTTACACATACAAACAATTCATAAGACGACTCATTAATTATGCCTCATTCAATAACATTATCGACTGACCATAGATTTACATAGATCTTTCAATTTAATATTATTTATTTTGAATTCCATGTAGAAATACATGAATATATTATGTACATATGAAAGGTTTGATCCCACATCATAAGGAGGGGCATCCCCGCCAACCCTAATCTGAAATTTGTTAGACAGATTCATTGATGGCAATTATCTAGTGACGAAAATTAAAGTATGTCTAATTGACTTTCAAAACCTTTCAGTGTTCCTTGAGCACAGAAACAAGTCACAACAGACATACTATAGTATTTCCCTATTCACAATCCGCATAATCTAAAGAAACAGCACTTTTTCTTCAATTTTGGACAAAAAACACAAAATAAACACTTTCTGATGTTGTAGCCCCTACCCTTTGTAAAAAGGGTAGTTCTACCAGTGTGTGTTATCAATTTGATTACCTCTGATGGATTTAACCATAGGTCAGAGACTTTTAAGTGTGTAGGATGATGTGGACAGTTAAATATATGTAATGTGTTGTGGGGTGATTGCTTGCATGATGGACATATGTTAGCTATATTGGGATTTATTTTGTTTTGGAA
>JAUYWI010058768.1:0-16313 GCA_034780595.1 Parotoplana pacifica | reverse complement strand
GAATGACCCATATTTTGTGCACACTAGGAATTAAGAATGACCCATATTTTGTGCACACTAGGTATTAAGAATGACCCTTATTTTGTGCAAACTAGGTATTAAGAATGACCCATATTTTGTGCACACTAGGTATAATGACCCATATTTTGTGCACACTAGGTATTAAGAATCACCCATATTTTGTGCACACTAGGTATTAAGAATGACCCATATTTTGTGCATACTAGGTATTAAGAATGACCCATATTTTGTGCACACTAGGTATTAAGAATGACCCATATTTTGGGCACACTAGGTATTAAGAATGACCCATATTTTGGGCACACTAGGTATTAAGAATGACCCATATTTTGTGCACACTAGGAATTAAGAATGACCCATATTTTGTGCACACTAGGTATTAAGAATGACCCATATTTTGTGCACACTAGGTATTAAGAATGACCCATATTTTGTGCATACTAGGTATTAATATTGACCCTTATTTTGTGCACACTAGGTATTAAGAATGACCCATATTTTGTGCACACTAGGTATTAAGAATGACCCATATTGTGTGCATACTAGGTATTAAGAATGACCCATATTTTGTGCACACTAGGTATTAAGAATGACCCATATTTTGTGCACACTAGGTATTAAGTATAACCCATATTGTGTGCACACTAGGTATTAAGAATGACCCATATTTTGTGCATACTAGGTATTAAGAATGACCCATATTTTGTGCATATTTATAACCAGTGCATTAGAAATAGTTCTGCAAATATAATATTAAGTACAAAAGAGGAAGACAGCTAATTTATAGTAAAAGATCCAATAGAAAAAATGGCAAATTAAACATGCCTGAATTCTGAGATATGCAGGGTGACCAGGGACCCCACTGGCACCATTTGTTCGAGGGAAAAAACTGGACGTCCCTGGATGTTCGTGCCAGCCTGTCCGCATTGCAGAATGGTGTCAGTGAGAGAGAGATGGCAGCAAATAGAAAGCAGTACTGATTGGCAGAAAGGAACATAACATCTGGAATAATAAAGAATAACTGCATAGATGGATTTTAATAAATGACTGAATGATTCTTGAAATGTTCCCAAGTGGCGCTGGCATCAGCTTCTGTAGAATTAAAGAGACTTTCCAGTTATTGCTTGCAGGTAGTAGTACGAGTATAGAAAACACTTCTTTACTACTTGCAAGCACCAACTGGAAAATCCCTTTAATGTTCTTGTTTTAATATTTAGTCTCTTCCTCCATCGGTGTAATCTTTCTATGCAATAGTTTAAAGTTTGATTTTATTAAATTAAATAATGCAACCATGAAAATGCAAAAGAAGTAGAAATGAAAATCCATCATTTCAAATTGGTCTATTTTCGTCAACAGTTATGATATTGAACAGCTAGCCAAATTATCAGAGGAAAAAATACAAATGACATTTGTATCTGTTCTCTTTTTAAAATTAAAAGTGATGAATTTTCAGTGTCTTAGCCTTTGATTTATATATAAAATATAATATATAAACAAGAATCGATTGATCAAATGGTCTTAAAAAAACACTTGTAGTGAGAATGCCTCCACCTCCCCTCTAAGGGCTAAGAACAAGAGATATTATGGGGCATAGTGTCTTTTAATTTTAGCAAAATACTAAATAAGTATTATCTAAATTTCTATTCAGAATCTAAGGTGCATCCTGAGGTTGTATGCCAAAAAATAAATTTCTGTATCAATAGGTGGGTCTATACATAATAACAAACATTGTTGTTAGCCCCATAGCCAGTTGGTCCACCCACTTTATTCAAATCGATGGTATTGGTACATATAGAAACCACTTATGATACAACAAGATTACATAAATTATTTGGGGAGTCCCTCAATAATGCTCTTTTTCAAAAGTTAGTCTGCAAATAATTCACTTCCCAAAATGGTCCATACTTTAATTTCTAGATCATAGCTGCGTGCTGAATAACAATGTCCCTTTCCTTGGCCTATTTAGCTTTTTTCTGTTCAATCTCCTTCAACTGATGATCATATCGTGCAGCTCGTTTTTGGATTATTTTTTCAGCTTCACATTTCTCTTGATTGGCTAATAAAGCAAAACTGCAATGGGTTGATGCTGATTTCACATATCTGAGTAACTTTTCAGTAATGGGGACAGTTAGAACTCTGCAATGGTATTTAATGGCATTGTATACCACTCGCTGGGCCACCACAGTTCCTCCTTTAGATCTTCCACCAGAATGTCAGCATTGATTGAAAGACCATTCTCAACAGCAGCTTGGCCATGGAACATGACTGAGACCTTTCTGGTCACAGTCCACAAGTGAGATTGTCTGGATTTGATTTCATTAGATGGATGTACAGAGAGAATCAAGACAATCTTCATCAAGATTAAAACTTTTCAACTTTAATTTTGTGGAATCATCTATAAGAAAATGGGAATACTGCTTCTTTGCACCATCAGCAGTGGACACTCCCTCCATCTGTGCTGCATCCAGGAGATTTTCCCAAAAAAGAAGTTGGAATCTTTTCATCCACACAGTCCCCGGTTTCTCCAGCAGAGTTAGAGGTGTGCACCATCATGATTTTATATTTTGTATATAAAATAGTATACATAAACACTGCATTTCTGAAATACTGGTAGAATAGTTAACATATCCAAACTCTAAAAATATAATTTGGAAAATCAAAAATCAAATTAATGTTTTAACTAAAACAACTACCTTCAAGAATACATATTAATAACATTTATATATCAATATAATTGGTTTATAGAAAATTCAGCATATTTGTTTGAATTTCTGAGTAAAATTTTTAGCTTATTAAGTTCTTACTAATTAGTTTCCAAGATAATTTGTACTCAACACATAATAAAAATATTAATGTGGCAAGACTATTAACACATAGTAATGACCAATTCTTTATTACATCACATATAATTTCAATGGTTCAAAAATGCATGGCATGATAACTATAGGAATGTAATAGCATTGTATACAAAAATAGTTATATCAAATTATCCAAATTCCAAAACAGCTTAAAATCAAAATATATAAATAATTTGTTTAGTAGACTACAGCATCAGGTTCTGATAAAAAATAACAGAAAGACAAATATAGAAATTCAGAAAATGGTATTTTGTTAAAATTGGTTAGCAATGTATAGGCTGTATCATAGAAAATGCCCATTTGTAGATCATATGCATTTGATAAATGCAAATTTAAATCACAGACATTTTTATAAAGATACAGACATTTTTATAAAGATATGTAAAGGCTAAATCAATGTCATTCAAAATTCATACAGCAATTTCGTTCACTATTGCTGTATTCATTTTTCATTCAATAACCTTACATTATTATGATTTGGTTTGATTGCAATATAGTCAAAAATGGAGCCTACAAAAAAGCATATTTATTTTTTAATTGAAAGCTTAAGGCATTGCAACAAAAATGCTTCTGAAATACACAATATTATTCAAGATGCTTGGCCTAATGATTGCCTTAGCGCAGCTCATATTCGTCGAATTTGTATGGAATTTAAAAAAGGAGAATGATTGAGTTATGGAAGAACACCAGAAAATGGGACACTAATAAATGGAACTCGAGGGGAAAATATTCAACATGTAAGACAGCTGATAGAAGAAAACAATTCTCTTACTCTCAGATATATTGCTAATGCACTGGGAAAAATGCATACAATGGTGCAAAGAATTCTCTCTGAAGATTTAGAGATGTTGTGGAAACACACCACTTGGGTTCCACACACCATATAAGATGGGAATATGGCGATTAGAATAGAGTGCTGTCGAGATATGCTGGATGCACTTACTTCAAGACTTACAACCAAAATTGAAGTTGCTATTAATGAAAAATTCTTTTACTGTCGAAAAGTTAGCACACAAAACAAAATTTTCTCTTGGATATGCCCATTCAGACAGCTAAAAGAACTATAGAGAAAAAATGCTTAGTCATCATTGCTATTTCTTGACAGAACATCTTCCAGATTTTACTGAAGCATGAATGAACATAGTGCTTCAAGATTGTATAGCTCACATGAGGAAAATAATTGAGAATGAAGGAAACTACTGTTGAACATTTTAAAACATGAATCATTGTTATAATTTTAATTATTGTAAATTGACATTTGTAAATAAAGTTTCTATAAACATGCATTTTCCATGATACAGCCTATAAAACTATACTTACAATTACATTTAAAAGTAGTAAAATATGCAATAGCTTAAACATTTGAATAAATAAACCTTGTCCAACAAATAGCTGCCACACAAGAGTTATAATGCAGAAAAATATAAAATTGACTGATTGTACAAAATGTCAAACATGCCACTGCACATTTATTTTTCTGTTCTTCTAAATTGCTCTCTCTGAATTTGCAGAGGCATGATATTGACAATTTAGACTTCACCAAACCTAGGAAAAAAGTTTGAATTTCAATATACCACTTGTCACTACTGGTTATACGGTTGATGATGTTTGTTTGTGAGTCATCTGCTTGCTGGCACATTAGCATCAATCATAGATTTAGCCAATCACCCTCTGATAATTCAGCAGTCAATTCTGATGTGACTGAGGATCCACTGGATAGTAAAAGATGTCTCACTTTCGGACACAAGAGAATTCCAGAAGTGCCCAGGAGCAAGTTTTTGGATAATGTCCCTGTTGTCTAGGCAACTGGCAACATTGTTGACCATTGGTCCATTCTGGAGTCACTGATGGCTGCCTCAAGACCTTTCTTCAGAGCTGTCACTTCTGCATTGTGACTGCAGCACCAAATTCCAGCTGCCACTTTAGTGGTGGTGCTTATGCCTTGCTTCCAGTGAATTACCGCTCTGCTTCCTACTTTCTTTTGCTACTCAAGCACAGAACCCTCAGTCCAGATTTTGACATCTGCTTGATTGACACTCTACTGAAGGGTCTTGTGGGCTTTCTCTCTTAGGATATTTGGGTCTTTGGGTTTCCTGCAGGGTCATTCCATGGCAAATCACAAAATGACTTGTGGGTGACTTTCTCTGATTCGCTTCAAACTTTGTATACTCATTATAGTACCCATGAATATGAATATCTGAAACATTAACCAATTCTATCAAGTGGTTCTATTTTTACAGCATTTTGAAATCAGAGCATCAGTGTCAATTTTAGTGTTGGCCAACAAAAGGACTACTTTTGAAATGTCCATATCTTTTGTCTGTTAGTCATTAAGCAATTGACATTTGTTTTATGTGATAGATATATCTTCAATATTATCATACATGCCATTATACATCACTTTTTATCTTACAGACATATTTTACACAAATCAGAATTTGGTCAATTTTAGCCTGCAATTTGAAAAAAATCAATAATTTGTAGATCAATAGGTTTTGTTTGTAAGTCAAAAAGTACTAATTTTTATTAAATATGAATAGCAATACACTTGATACAAATATAATAGACGTTTGCACTTCATGAACTTACAGACAGAAAATATTTGAATATAAAAATATCATAAAATGACTGTTTTCAAATCCAATTTTCACATGTTTGTAAGTACCAATGAATTGTTTTGTAAAATATTATTATTTCATGTCAGTATAGTAAATTTTGAAAGAAAGATTGAGGTTTATGTTGCTTTATTTCACATTTAAAAACACAATGTTGAAATAATATCAAAATTGTAAAAATGGTAATTTTACAGCAGAAGAAACTATAATCCTGGAGTTGTTATGAAAGAAAATATAGAACTGGATTAATTTATGTAATATTTTTTGTTTAAATTACTTTTATGCTATGAATCTGTACCATGTTCAAAACAAGTTTTGTTTTACCTGATTGCATGTTTATTCATAGTTAACAAAACAAAAAATGTATACAAGAGTGAATGAATAATATATTTATTCTTTTTGAAATAATTTTAGTAATAAGTATATAGTAATGCATTTTTAATGGAAGAATATACAGAAATAGATTGATTTATATAATAACCTCACCACTGACTGGGCTTGAACTGGAACATGGAGTTAGCTGCTCACCCTATTGTCTGGTCAGGTTGGCTAAGATCCAGCATGGTGCAGAGTATGGGTGGTGCTCCGGATTTAGCCAAAAGGTGCCAGTCCTAAGCCCAGATAAAGAGGGATGGTTGAGGTCAGCAAGGGCATCTGGCCGTAAAATTTGCTACAATTTATATTATGTTTTCACAAGCTCAAATCTATGAATCTCAAGCTAGAGCATCCCCCAGAAGTGATGTGGATCATCTTCACCAGAGTGATTCAACAAGTGGGCAAGGGCTACCATGGGACTCCTGATATCCCTAGCTCTATAATCAGACCGCTTGCTTTCATTATATACATGTCACCAACTGAAGATATCATTCAATCATATAGGATCAAGAACATGACATACACAGATGACAACCAAATATACACTCCTGTACCGAATCCAACCATCACCATCCTAGAGAACTGTGTAAGCACTATAAAAAAATGATCACACAATAACCAAATGAAATTGAATGAAGATAAAACTATTGTGCTTCATCTTTCTTCTTGTCACCAAAAGAAAATGAACAATATACCACTCTTAAAATTTGGGGAAACAAATGTAGAATATTCAATCTCAGCCAGAAATTTAGGAGTCATGTTTGATGAAAATTTAGCCCTTACAAAACACACTAATGCAGTGACACATTCAGCAAGCTTCACACTGTATAAAATTGCTAAAATATGTAATTACCTGACACTAGAAACAACATTAAAATGGGTGTATACATATTTCACTACTGCAAGTCTTATCAATTTACCAGCTGTACAATCAAACAAGTTACAAAAACTCCAAAATTCTGCAGTATGCATTATCTTCTTCTTGAAAATCAGAGAGCATGTGACCCCATATCTGAAAAAATTGCAAAGCCATGCAACACAGGTTGGTAGTGATGGATCTCAACTGGTAGGTTTTCAGAGGAGCAGTAACAAAAATCAAATGGTGGCATCTCAATGACAAACTTCTCTCTCGGAACTTTGCAGGAAGGGTCAGGAACAAGCTCAGCAATATCACAGTCAGTTGAGAATCTGTTAGGCAAGCCATTCAGTCATCAGGTAAGGAATAACTTGGAGAGTCCAGGGGAGGTAGATGGCAAAACAAAGGATATATACAAGAGTAAATGAATATATCTATGTCTAGTAGTAGCATGTATTAATGTATTAAAATCATGTCATAATACATATGAATTTAACAGAAAACATTATACATGGTTTGTACAGATTTTTTTCAATAAATTTCCATGATATTTCCAGCTGTTACTGACCAATTTTAAGAAAATTCCATATGTATTATGGGAAAATATACCTTTTGTGTATACTAAAAATCACTGTCTCTATATTTCATAAAAATATATAAATATTTACTTCATGGAACATAAACAGTCAAACACATAATTAATATGTAAAAACTGAAAGTATCCAATAAAGTACCAAATTGTCATTAAAATATTTTGAGCATTCAGCTGAAAACATTTCCCCAATATTTTTCAGAAATCTACATAATTATACAAAATTCCCTGACTTTTCCAAGTATTCTAGAACTGTACAAACCCTGTTATACTTACTCAGTATAAGTATTGTGATTGCATGTAAATATAGACTTTGTGGTATTATTGATAGAATTTACTATTTCACTGCACATATAATTTTTTGCAGATATGTCTTGTTCAATAGGGCAACAATTAGGCACACAATGTAATAAAACAGATTATGTGTGACATTCAAACATTGAGGATTTTCCAGCTGATTTGAAATATGTTGTATCATTAAAAACACAGATTCCTGAAGATCAACTAACAACTTTATGTACACATCATAAGAAACATTGGCATGGTTATTACTCCAACAATGCTAGATATTGCTGTGATGTTTTCAAGTTACACAATAAGAAGATTCCAAAAACTGTTAGTATAATAATATTGTTTGATCATGATAAATGCAATGAGCTGATTCCAGGTGATAAAATCTGCTTCAGGTGTCTAGCCAAACTAAACAACTCTACAAAACAACAATAACAATGCCATTAAGGAAGAATATATGGAAACCCTATATGATGATCAAGACTATGAACCAGAAACTCTGTTAGATGATTCACTCAATAAAATTATCTCCAATAAATAAAACCAACAGGTCAACTTCTCAATTAAAAAGAAAAATTGTTGTTAAACAAACTCGAGTTAGCAATAAGATTCTGAAGTTGGGATCATCATCTAAAAATGCAGAGAATGACACAGAATCCTCACAACACCAGAAGAGTCTTGAGTCAATGATCAAATTTATTCAACAACTGAAAAACAAAATAGCTATGGCTACTTCTACATAGGAGAAAATAAACTTGCTTACATTAATACCAGAGCACTTCACTCAGGCCAAAACAATCAATACATTTATTTAAAGTGACAGATTACATGGTCAAGCAAGCTAGAAAGCTCTGCAATACAAATGGGTTATTTGGAAATGGCCAGTGGTCACAAGAAGAACATCAGAATGACTGAAGAGCTCAAAGAAAGCATGGTCACCTTCTACCAAAATGATGACAATAGCAGGATGCTACCTAGAAAGAAGGACTTCTTAAGTATTCAAATGGAAGATGGCAAGATTCATATGCAGAGGAGCTTGCTGCTGTTGAACTTGAAGGAATTACACCAAAACTGTTTGTACAGATGTTTCTGTGAGAATTACTGTTCTATATTATATTATCATATGTCTTATACAAGCAGTATAAGACTTATCTGAATATTTAATAAATATACACCACAAATTTGTATATTTCTGTGAGAATTATTGTTCCAGATTATATTATCCTATGGTGCTTTATACATAAAAAAGCAATATAATAAATTTATCTAAAATATTACAAAAAATAAAAAAAATTAAATTTAGTTTATGTACATCTTTATATAAAAGCTTACTTATGTGTTTGAAAATTAATGGCATTTTAAAATTGTTACTGTTTTGAAATGTGAAATAAAGCAACATAAACCTCTAATAAGTGAATTGTTCTTTCAAACTACACTAACTGACATGAAATAATAATATTTTACAAAAAAAATTCATTGGTACTTGCAGACATGCAAAACTTGGATTTGAAAACAGATGTTTTATAATTTTTTTCGATTTTTAAATTCAAATATTTTTTGTCTGTAATTTATGAAGTGCATAAGTCTATTATAGTTGTATCAAGATAGTGTATTGCTATTCATATTTAATAGAAATTAGTATTTTTTGACTTACAGACAAAACCTATTGATCTACAAAATATTGTTTTTTTTCTTCAAATTGCAGGCCAAATTCAGATTTGTGTAAAATATGTCTGTAAGATAAAAAGTGATATATAATGGCATACATGATAATATTGAAGATATAGCTATCATCTAAAATAAATGTCAATTGCTTAATGACTAACAGACAAAAGATATGGATATTTCAAAAGGAGTCCTTTTGTTGGCCAACACTAAAATTGGCACTGAAGCTCAGATTTCAAAATGCTGTAAAAATAGAACCAATTAATAGAATTTGTTAATTCATGGGTACTACAATGAGTATACAAAGTTTGAAGCAAATCAGAGAAAGTCACCCACAGACTTTTTCTTATTTTGGGTGATTTGCCATGTGTCCATTAAGTCTAAATTTCTCATTTTTCCAATTTTACCACATTTCTTACTAAAATTGGTCTATGATGTCAGCAATTATACATAGAAACCTTGAAAATATGTTTTGGCATTGTTTTGGGGCAACTTTCTGTGTTTGTAATACATTAATATAGCTTAAAATACATTATTCATTAATTATAACTGATTTTCCGTACTAATGATGACCATTTTGAATTTGATGTCATAAAAAAAGAGATGAAAAGGATTTTTAATTTTATCATAATTGATTCGCCATCCCATAACATACTGATTCCAAAAACACTAAATTTTGTCAAGATTTTTTTTTCAAAATGAAGGTTCAAGTGTGGGCTTTAGCTAATTGCCCTATGACATCAAATCTGGAAATTTATAATTTACTAGTTTGCATTCTTCTCAAGGTCCATTTAACCTGAAAATTGGTTTATATATTCCTTGAATAAAATAATTTAGATTAGAATTGGTAGTTGTTAAAAATAATGTTTAATTTTTGGGGTAAAATTTAGTCTTTAATTAAAATTACAAAATGCTCTAAAGTTGGCCTATGTACTTCAAAACCAATTAAATATAATGCATTAGAAAGTGGGGTTCCTGATGTAAAAGGGCTTGATATAAATGAATGTTTTAAAAGTGATGAGCATGCTCAATTTATGATTGTAAATGTTTATTATTAGTTTTTAGTTCAATGTTAGTAGTTTTGGAATGATTATATTTGCTAAAATAAAATTATGAGACAAATTGATTTATATTGTATTGCCTTGTTCTGGTCTCAAAATTCATAACACAAAGTCTATATGAAGGAATTCCAATGGAATACTAATATTTTATTTGTCCTAACCCAGTTAAGGATTTTAATAATATGAGTAATTCTTTACACAGAAATTATCATAAATTTTTTCAGATTAATATTTTTAATAATTATTTGGAGTTTAAACAAAATATATATTCAATATGCTTATTTTAATAATAAATATAATTTTCAAACAAAATTTGGCTTCCAGGTTGCACCTTTGTCACAAAAATAAAAAATTTATAAAAGCCACAATATATATTAAATAATGATATTTTTACAGTATGGAAAAATACTAATTAGTCATTTTTCTAATTTTGGCAAACTGTTTCAAATTTTCATTCAATTTAGTTGAGGCATATTCAAGCAATAATAGAACATGTGGAAAGGGATTAATGCCACACCCAAAGCCTATGAAGGGTTAATTAATCTTTTGTGAAAAGTTCTACCAAGGTAACCAAAATAAATGCCAATGAAACATCCTAGTTTGCTCAATCCTGATATTTATAATCTAGAAGACATTTAAAATAAGGTATGAAATCTTGAGATTTGTCACACTTATTTCCTGATAAAAAAGTGCAGGTCCACTAAAATTAATTTTTAATAAAATGTATTTATGGTAAGAAAATGTACCAAAATAGTTTCTAATAGCTTAATATATGTTTCTATCTAGATTTACTTTAGTGTTTTTTTGGTTGAATTCATTGACTAAAATAGAAGTTTTCACAAATCCATTTTTAATCTAATGACCAGGCCTGGTCAGATAATCAGTAGATCTATTTTGTATTTTGGATAAAGCTATGGTATTTCTACTTGGTACACTAATTAATAGTGTATCTATCTGAAAAGAAGCAATTATTTTAAGGCATCATATCACATTTTTAATTTTTCCTATGATAAATAAAGTATAGAATTTGAAAAATTGGTCAATTTTTAATTAAAAATGTTAATATTTTTGAGGTCATTATTTTTTGTGAAATTTAAAAAAGTTAAATATAATTTAATTTCAAATATTGTTTTAAAAATTTGCTCTGAGGTACTACCCTGAGCATAGAAATCAATATTTTCAAAAATGTGTAATGTTATGAACTACTTTTAATAATCAATATCAATAGTAATAAAATTTCTGTGAAAAACTTTGGCTTGTATATGGGACATAGAGCATGATACAAAATAGCCACAAATTTGTTCTTGATCAATATTTTTAAATGAAATATTCACCATACTTTTTTAAACAACACATCCAACATGTGGCTAAGTATGGTGTTAGTCACAAAGCACAGACAGTATTTTTTAAATTCTTTTAGGGCCATTTTTTCATTAAGAATGTTATTTTACTATAAGTACTAATTTATCATTAAAATAACAGTAACCCTAAGGATTTTTTTATTTTTTTAACAATATTAAAAAAACATGTTCACTGTGTGGCTAAGTACTGTGTCTACAATTACTAAGGCCTAAGGGTACTATAATATGATGCACCTTTTCTAGAAGTCTGTTGGAACTGCCAGTGTCTTATCATAAAAATTAAAATTTGATTTTTTTGTTCAGCTCATAGGTTGCACCATGTGGACAAAAATCAATATTTTCACAATAATTTTTAACATCCATTATGTAATTTTAACTACAGGATTAAGACATAAAAAATTAGAACCAGTGACTACTTTGGGGACCTACCACATGACCTTCCTTGGGTGGGATATGATTTTTATGTGAAACATTATACATTGTACTTAGCCACACAGTGGAGAGTCTACTAAAAACAACATAATCACCATGTGCTAAGTATGGTGTTAGCCACACAGTATTTTTATATCCTTGGGTCAGCTTTTCCTGAGAATAAGTTATTTTACTACACTAATTTATCATTAAAATAACTTATTCAAGGAAAAACTAACCCTAAAGATTTCTATTTTTAAAATGTTTAACATACACTATTTTCCATAATAAATGACACAAACGCCATTTAATTAACTAAGCAATAGTTTCTCTGGTTAAATTTTGCACACCATACTAGTTTGTCTGGCATGATTATAGAATAGAAGATATGAATGCATGTCTATTTTTAGCCTGAGTGAATCATTGAATGACTGATATTATTGGCCTAAATTATCAGACGATTATGTGAGAAAATAATTGAAGAAAAACTAAGTGCACTTTTTAGTTGTGTCATTTATTTTGGAAAATAGTGTATTTCCAATAACTAAAATATAACCAATTACAAGCAGTATGGTTGAAATGAAATTTACTACTTTTAAAAATTTTCTAATAATATTTTAGCAACCAAAATTCAAATTACACTATAGATATAGAGAACAAATCAGAAATAAAAATACAAGTGTGAAAGTACAATGTATGTGTTGACAAGGACCAAATTGAAATAGAAATTATCATAGCTAACAGAAATGTGAACAAATCATAACATAGAATTTAACAGATCTAATATTCAAGTGTATTTTATTCTGTTTAGTTGTGATGCTATGGAAGGTGAGGAACCTATTTGGAAGCAATGCGCCCAATGGCTGCAACGGTGTCACCTACTGCCAGAGAATCATGCTTCTTTAGCTGTAGATGCCAATGCTCTCAATTTGTGTCAGGCACTTAAAGATGGAGTCACTTTGTGCAAATTGGTCCATGTACTCTCAGATGGCAAGTTGGATCCCTGCAAGCAGTTGGATTTTAGTCCTCGACCAGAATTCTCACAGTTTCATTGTGAGGCCAATATTCGATTGTTCATTCAGGCGTGTCGACAAGAATGGCATGTGGCTGAGGAGGAGTTGTTTAAAGCTGCTGATCTCTATCAAGCAAGAAATTTTGGCAAAGTGATCAATTTGTTGTCTTTTTTATCCAACAATTCTGATATTAACAACACCCAGATTCTGTAAGTTTTATATTGTTCAGTTTTACATAGCAATGAAATCTTTGATGAAAAATTGTTGTCTCTGTTTTTATTTACTTTAATCCTTGTTAATTTGCGTCCTGAAAACATGCCCACATTGATTAAAATATATTTTTGTATTTGATCTACGTAACAGATTATGTAATGGAGCCATAAATTATTGAAAGTTAGACAGAATAATCAAATGAATTTTATCTGAAATATTCTAAATTAAATTACTTTTTCTTCAGGATTTTTAACGTGCTACCAAGGAGTTCTGTAGGTTTGATTCTATTTTTTTACTAATCTAAGTCATTTTCTTCTAATATACTTGTTGTGATCCACTACGAAGAATTTACCATTAATATTTAGATCATTTGTTTTGGATGAATGGTAGAAACCTTTTGTTTGTATATTATGATACATGTATTACATAGATCACCATTTCATTGGGTAATCTAATATTTCTTGTTATTTACTTTATTTTTTGAGTTTTCCTCAATTTTGGAATATCTATTTCAAGTATATATTAATGGTAGACAACAACAATTGCTTTGAACTCAGCTCAAAATTCTGATTATAATGAACGCCCTAATATGTTAATTTGTGGACCATAACTCTAGTTTAGAGTGGGATCCCCCCAGTAAACGCAGAATGTTGAAAAACGCAGTGAACGCTGTGTTAAAACTACATCATTTAATTCATCTAAGATTATTTCGGTAACCAGAAAACACTAGTACAGTTAAAAAGTAAACAAAACCGTTTATCGTAAAATATTGATTTTAACTTAACCTCTGTATTCTCAAACTTCCTAGTGCAGTGAGTTACCATTATTTGCTTGTCACTATAAAAGTATTTCTTTGTGGATCTTAGAGTATTAGACTACCAAAAAATATTAAATTGTGTTTTTTTAAAAACACGTTTGCACAGATATCTCGTAGTTTGTTTTTAGCATTTTCTAGAACTCTGCGAATATTCGGATAATTATTATTTGGCCATGCAATGAATATTAAGTATTGTTCTATATATATGTTGTCTTCATATTGTATGCTAAAAAGGAATGCGATTTTTAATTCGAATAAAATAGACAGAGAGAAAACATAAGTTTTAGTAGCGCATAATCAATAAATAAATATTTTAAAAGATTAAATTGTTTTTTATACTCATAGGTAGTAGTTAGCTATTGTTAACATTTACAGTATTGACTTGTTTGAATTATGGTTAGCCTTAACCGTTTTCAGATTATTCAGTGGGTGAACAGCATAACATTTATTACTCATGCATGACTTTCCATTTTACCAAACTATTAATTTTTGCAATTTGTGAACCAATTCAATTGAGTTTTGACTTTTTTTTACTAAAAGCATTGGTGGTGTCCTTTTTATGATAAAAATAAAATATCTGAGAAATTAGTAGTATCCCTTTGTTTGTTAGTTGGATTCATTTTACAATGCATTTTGGTGGTCCTTTACAATTCCTCCTACTAGATACATAGTGAGCCTTAGTAGAAATGTGTTTCTCTTATCAACATGTTCCGAAATAAAAATAGATAGTTTGCGAAAACTATGCGACCTAGAGTTTTTACATAAAATTTATATTCAAGCAGGTAAATGGCAGGTGTAAAATTCATTTTGTAAAATCATTTTTGTTGTTGTTAAAATACAACCACATTCTTTAAGTAGCTCAGATTTATCGATTAAAATCAAGGTTGTGTCAACCTCGTAGTTTTATGGACAGGTAATTGAAACATGAAGCCAATTTGTCAATGTATTAAATTGTGATAGCGAGGTTTAATGATATGTTTAATTCAAACGCAAATGATGGTAAGATAACAAGAACATTTCACCATATTCTTCTTTTTTTTAAAGTGTAATTATTATGATGAAAATCAACAATTCCATCAATCGAGTTATAATTTTATTTTGTAAAGTGTAATTGATTTATTGTAACAACATAAAACATGATCTCAGTACTTAGTTGTACATGTTAATTCCATAAGTTTATATTATTTTTATTCAAGAGGTTTTGGTGAAGAAGAAGATGACATCCAATCTTCGCATACATATAATAATTTGGAGGATATGGTGGATACAGTGTAAGTTACACAAGTGTTTATTTTTTCAAAATAATTTTTCTATATATGTGATACGGGCTCTATAATAAGAGCTATTTGTTACATGACTTAGGAAAGTTTGGTAACCATAATTAGGTGTCTTTGAACAGGATGTGAAAAAGCTGATTGTCTTTCTTAGCGTTTAAATGCGCAGTTGATTTTGTATTGCAGCGAACCTGAGGCGGTTGATCTAAACGAAAACTTACAACCAGAAGTTTATTCGTCACAAGAGAAAATTTATGACACAGTTGTGCGCTTTTGTAATAAAAGTCGTTCTGTAAGTTTTCTCATATGGTACATCTTAATATGAGTGTCCAAATATTTCAATTACCTTCAAAAACAACAAAACAGAAATCAATGACAAAAATATTGTAAAACAATTAAACAAAGAACTTATCAACTTTCAAAAACCAAAATCATGCAAAGTTAACCGACATACAAAAAATATATCAACAAATTGCCATCAAACAATAAAAAACTCCCCCTCTCTTGGGCCAGACAATATATCCATGATTTATCTTAAACACATTGGACCACTAACAACTTCATTTATTACTAACATCATAAACACAACCAACTGGAAAAATGCCAACACAATCCCCATACTCAAACTAAATAAAGATCTAACACTCAGCACATCATACAGACCTATCTCACTCCTTTCACCCATTGCTAAAACTATTGAAAGACTGATCCTACCTTTTCTCCAAAAACATATGCCAACCCAACATAATCAACATGGATTCAAACCAAACCACTCAACTACAACAGCCCTACAAAATTTATCCCACAACATAACTGCTGGTTTCAACCAAACCACACCACCTTACAGAATACTCACTACAACTCTAGACCTTACAAAAGCTTTTGATACA
>JAUYWI010058757.1:0-16313 GCA_034780595.1 Parotoplana pacifica | reverse complement strand
CATAGATATAAAATCTAAAATTGATAATGTTATTGATTATATTATTTGAAACGTAGTTACTTCTGGCCCACCCTGTATATTAAATAATAAATATACGTCTATAAAATTTACAATCGTCTTTATCTTTTGGAGTAGCAACATTGGAATACTTTTTTATACCTGGTAGCTGAATGTTTATCATACCTAGGTAATATGTTTAATACTTTTCTAGGTACATTTTTGTCCGAAACCAATGCTACGACAACCTAGCTCAATTAATCCACAGACAACTGTCAGAAAAGTAAATGTATTACTCAATAAATTCCATTTGGATGATATATGTTTAGTTTTGTTTAAATGATTTTTGGAGTTAAAATAATCGTATTTTTTCAGAGAATTTTGCCATATGTAATACAAACTGTACCCATTCAAAAAGCAGAAAACATCCACTCCGTTATCACGGACAAATGAGATCAATTATTTGTAAAGATTGTAGCACCATTTTTAAAATTTAAATGTCTATACATTATGTTATGTACTGAGTGTAAAAATGGGTCAATTTCAAACCAATTTAGAAGATGAAGGGCTACAAATTTGGTATAAAATCACATGATCTCGGAAAAATAATGTTTGAACTAATCTGAACACTCCTAATGTCATATAATGATGAATTTGGCCTATAGATTCTCGTGGTTCATTTCCTTTGGCTTTTGTGTCTAATAAATTATTATGTGGAAATATAAAACAGTTTAGTTGTGTTTATATAAAATTAATCAATTTTTATTTATATTATTTTTCATTGTTTTATTAATTTTAGGAAATTTTAGAACCTGTAGTTGAAGATGAAGATCGTAGACCTACTTTAAGAAAATGTATGTACAGGGTGTTCCAGCTTTTCCCGTCACTAATGATAAGAATCTTTATTCATGTTTATATTTTATAAAAGTATTAAACGTTTCATAATACAGTAGTAAAACTAACTACAAGCATAATTAGGAATATTACAGAGTTATTTACAAAATTGTTGAATATGATCGCCTTTGTGATACTTATTATTAGCGACGGGAAAAGCTGGAACATCCAGTAGATTTTTTGTCTTTACACGGTTTTTGTAAAAACAGTTGATGTATGCTTTATTTAAAATTGGGTTTCCGCAATCACAGATACAACTTCTCTACTTATATTATCTACAAGTTATACATATTTATCAAACGTTAAATGGTAGATCTATTATTGAATGTAGTAAATTATTTTTCATTAATCTACTATATTTACAGTAGATTATTCATTTAATCTCAGATAGATTTAAAAGTGTTTTTTTAACAATTCAATTATGTTTACAGTTTATACGTTGTACAGGCCGATGACTCAGGTTTTTCTTTTACAAATTCACAATACGAGTTGGATTCTTTCCGGACAAATCCGTCTTTAGCTAATTGAAATATTTGGGTATCCAGGATGTGGCAAGACTCGAGGAATTTTTGTCTTGGAAAATAGACTAATTGATTTTCAACGTGTTTACAAACTAATGCACCAACATAATAATTTCTTTTGTTTATGGTGGATATTTTCTACTATCTTCTTTTCGAAGCTCGACGATGAAGTACTTCACACAATTATTGAGGTTAGACTTGCAAAATTCGTAGATATTTTTAGCACCTGTGTAGTGTTTCATGGATTTTGATTTTGGGATTTCGGATAAAACTAGATATTACTTTCAATCGGCAAGTTTGACTGACCATCTTATCATGCTTCAGCTTGGGTGTAGAACAAGATGCACAAGATTACGTAGTTTTTATTTGATATTGAAAAGATGCTGTTTTTATGTTGATGCCATAGATATTTTGCACATCTTTTGGTTGGATTATATTCATGTTAGTACTGTCGAAGACTTAACCGATTTTAATTTATTATTTTTTAATTTTGTATGTTTGCTACAGTAAAGATTTCATTCTACATATATGATTCTGTACCTGTCTGAATTAGTATTCATTTTAAATAAGATTGAAAACATTTATTGTGTGGTTTGTCACCTTATTTTAATAAGACAATTTGCTTACTCACTTTGGTATTATCATTAATTCTATTTAGCAAGCTGTGTGCCGAATTCACGTTATTCTAATACAAAGTTAAGTCAAAATCAGTGCAATGGTGACGGACCAGTTACTTCCCAACATGACCGTCTTTCAAAAGAACAAGAGATTGTGGTCGCTCCGCATATTATCAAAGATATGCAACAACAAATAACCGACATAAAACAACAAATGGTTTATTTTAAGGTATGTTTGTGAATAAATTCACTGGTTATCTATAATATATTTTTGCTTACAATATAGTTAACCGAATCTGATTTCTCCGCTGCCTTTTAGTAGATAGACTATGTTTATATTTTTGCTATTATATAAATAACAATGACTTGTAGTTGAAATGTTGTTTTCATCTGACGATTAATTAAAATTGATAACATAATTTCAAGTTGCAATTAGGAATTTTACTTTTTACAAGTTTGAACTTGAAAAAGACAAACTACGTATAGGTACTTATTTACAAATGAAACACTAATTAGTATTGCAAGGAAAATTATTAAATTTCTATGCGATTTTATTTGTCAAAAGAATGCTTATCCATAACATTGCTATATCGTTCACGGACAGTTATGAGCCTGTGTCAAAATAATGACAATATTTCAATGTCGCTTGTGTTACATGGTAAATATAAAAAAATATATTTAAAAAATATGTAATAATCAAAGTAATAGAAAATTTCTATTATCTGGACTATTGCATACTTTTAAAAAATCTATATGATTGGAGCTATTTTTTACCATGTAACACAAGCGACATTGTCATTATTTTGAGACAGGCCCTTATGCTCGCATGTTTCTACATATAATGCATAGAACCAAATAAATTTAAAAATGCATTAAACATAAATTATAAATCAACCTGAAGTTACGTTTATACCAAAACAATGTTTGGTGGCTTCTCAATCGTTGTTTTTAAAAACTGGATTTCTTGGTTGAAGTTGCTTATATGATCTCATATTCATTCAATAATGGATACTTTAAATTATTGATGTTCGTTTGTACTTAACGCAGACTTGTCCGTTTTTATCAATTGTTTATTAAAAAGGGTTTCATAAAATCAGCTAATAAAAAACGTCGAGTTATAATTATCTTCTGGCTCTAAATTTACCAACCAAAAAATACATAATAGGTGTACCGAATGGTCACACAATTTGTAAAAAATCTCATCATAATTCTACATGCTATAATATGCATTTGAACACGTATTATTGAACGAATAATTAATTTAAAGTTGTGTTTTCTACAGGAAAATATTGTCCCACGTAGCGAAATTGTTCATCTAAAACATGACATGGACGCCGTTTGTAAATGTCTTACAATGCGCCTTCAAATGCTTTTAGCAGAGTTAGATTCTGAAAAGAAATTACGTCTTGGAGATCAGGTGGAATTGTCTCGAATTCGTCAGCTAGTGATGGATGCGGATTCACGTATAACTGTGCGCCTTGGGGGAAATGTTCCATGTCCGCCTGGAAAAAACACTAACACGTCTATAATAGGAGAACCTCAGGAACAGAATTATTGTACTAGATAATAAATGTGTTATTTTAGTACTGAACATTTAAAAACTGTCCATTTATTGACTTTGTTTGCGACTGTGTTTATGCTATATTGATAGCTTGAATATATACTAAATTTTATAAGATCTTAGAAAGCGACATCCATTAAAAATTTATCCTTTTGAAATTAAATTTTGCAGAACGTGCGGTATGATGTCACATGGATGAAAAGATCTTGTAAAATTAGAGGTCAAGGAGCTGGCGGTTTACATGTGAAAAAAATTGAAAAATATTAAACTTCTTTAAAATAATATTAAAACTATGCTAAATAGATTGAATAATACCTATTTAAAATTTCTTAATAATATAATAATTAAAAAAATATATGTATATAGCGACGAGTACCTTTTCTTGGTTTATCAATACAAGGGAATCTTGGGAAAATCCTATAGATTCCCTGTCTTTACCACGTTAAGTTAATTACGTTAAATAGGTGTTAAACATAAATTGTTGAAGGTATCATTGGCCGATTTTATAAGGCAATTCTAGCTGGTGTTAGAAATAAAATAATGAAAACACGATTAAATTTAATTTATTCAAGAAGGTTTGTAAAGATTTATATTTAAGATGTGCCCCAAAAAATCCGATTGTGCTGAAATTTGGCACACATACTGGTGATTTTCAGAAATCGATTTGGGCATGATTCAAAACAGAGTTTAGAAAATATGTCAAAAAGATTACGTGAAAACTTTATAGTAATATTCATTATGGATTTTATACCTGTTGTATTCTATTTTTAATTGAAAATAACTAAAAGATTGTTATTAATAGCACAACTTTTGTAAAACCATATGAACAAAAAATTAATAAGTCTCATTCAAACGTTTTCGTTTATCGTCAAATAAAATTCTTCAGAAACTGAGATTTAAATATTTACAAAATTATAAATTATAAATTGGTACATTAAAAGAATATAGAGTAATATGAAATAAATAATTAAGTGATGAGAAGATTTTAAGAGAAAAGTAAGAGCCAGAGTTAAAAAGTTATGAATTTAATTTTGGTTTAGTTGATTTTATGAGAATAGCTTCTTTTATCTTAAGCAAAAAATCATTATTAGCATTATCTATAATTTTAAAATTGGATTTAGGTTTAGTACAAAATTGGCAATTTAGAATATCACAAAAAATAGGAGAATTTGAGTTATTACTTTAAGATGTTCCAGAATCCGTTTTCCAAGATGACGTTTAGTCTTTCCAATAAGGGAATTTCAGGATCTTCCTGAGAAGTATATTTATAAACAACGCCACTCTTCAATTAGAGTTTAGTTCTATCTTTAAGAGAAAAATAGGATCAGATTTTAAAAGATTTAAAATAGAAAGAAATATTTTAAATCTTTTAAAATCTGCTCTTAAAGATAGACCTAAACTCCAATTGGAATGACTAAATGTCATCTTGGAAAACGGATTCAGGAACATTTTATAGTAAATATCTCAAATTCTCCCATTTTGTCTAAACCTAAATCCAATTTTAAAATTATAGATAATGCTAATAATGATTTATTGCTTAAGATAAAAGAAGCTATTCACATAAAATCAACTCAACCAAAATTAAATTCCCAACTTTTTAACTCTGGCTCTTATTTCTCTATTAAAATCTTCTAATCACTTAATTTATTTATTTATTTATTCCTTTAATGTACCAATTTATAATTCATAATTTTGTAAACATTTAAATCTCAGTTTCAATATTCCCGAAGAAGTTTATTTGACAATAAACGAAAACGTTTGAATGAGACTTATAAACTAAAATAAATTGATAATATTTTGTTTCTTTCAGATTTGTTATCCTTTTTGAGTAGAGACCAAATTTAAGTCAATTGCAATAATTTTATTTTTGGAATTGATAACGCTATCAGTTGCTTGAATCTTGGTAGTCCCACGAAAGAACATTTGTTTGTATAATCAAAATGTTGCTTCGTGTGAATGTCAAAGAAAAAGATTTGATCTACTAGTCATTATTCTATGGTTTTTCATTTATTTTAATAGCTACTTCATTTCTTCCTGGTTATTGAGAATGTGTATTGGAGTACTAATCAAAATATTTATTATGGGGTAGTGATAATATATTTTTTTGTTAAATTTGCAATGAAGTGAATTTTTGATTATATTCACTTACATGTTAGCTAATTTTTAAAAAATAAGTAATTCTTTTAGGAAGTACAGTTTCTTTTCTGCATGTATTGGAATTTTATTAGATTATTATAAAGATCGATTGATTCTAGCCTACAGTCGCTTTTTAAAATCGGGCCTTTGATTTTTTGTGTCTTAATATTTTGGTGAATCTTTGTCTTTCATTATATTCAGATAAATTACAAACAGTATTATGTATTTTTGCTGAAGAATTATAAAAATATATAAAAAAATTCTCCTTGTCAATATCTTATTCAAGCTGCTTCATGCTTCATTTAAGACAAACAATTAGAAAAACAATTAGTCATTTTATAGTTAAAGCACTACCATTGTTTTCAAACTCATTTATTTTTGGGAGTTTTAGATTGTGTAGGATTATAATAATGTATTCTATGTATGTTTATAAATGTAGTTTTTACAGTAGCAAGGAATAGTAAGAACCTATTGTATACTTTTATTTTATACTATTTTTATTATATGTTTAATAAGCTATTATTATATATTCTAAATACATAAATATTTTAATTTATGTTTGATATTTTTGTGTTCCCATAATTGCTTTTAATGTAAACATAATTTAGGCAGTGTTCCGCAACCTTTTTATAGTTTCCGGCCACTTCTAAGATTTTGTAAATAAGTACCGGCACTTGTAAAAATATTTAAGTATAAAATAATTGAACAATTGTAGATTTTAAAAAGTTCAATGTGGCTTAGCACATAATTATTAGTAGGTAAAAAGATACATTGTATTAGAAGGTAGACAAGGTGATTATTGTATGCATACATTTAAGGTTTTATAATGAACCAGAAGGTGCAATAAATGGTGCTGTAATGTGTACATTACAACAACAAATCAAAAACGTTAATCCCAAAATCTTTGAAAAATTAGTCTCCAATTTTGTTACAGCAGCACTTTTTTATAGCAACACTTTATTTTGAAATTCTCGATCAATTTATCCTTTCCTTTCCTTGAAGTTCAAGGTTGAGTTTCTTCAGGTGTGACGTGATATCAGCTAGAAATGCAGAAATCTCTAACCATTTTCGATCAGACAATTTGGGCAATATTTCGTTAATTGACTGTGGCAGACTAATTCGTCATTTAAAATAAAAATGATCTGGTATCTTATCTCTCGACAGTCAGCGTACATTTGTATGCCTAATAAGTTCGTGATAGTTAGTGTCGTACTCATTCAGTAGATTTCGAAATTGTCTATGGTTCAAAATATGTGTATGAATAAATGTTACCAGATGATTATTATCATCCATGACTTCATCAAACATTTCACACCGAAGAGCCGCTAAATTTTCTTGGTGAATGATAACTGAGAATGTCATTCCTAGTTTCATTACTACTTTTAAAAAGGGTTGACAACCCAACATTGCGTCCTGTCATTGATGGTGCACCATCAGTTGTAAAAGAGCAAACCTTCATGAGCGAAACGTCGAACTGTTTTAATGTAGTAGATACGGCATCGAAAACATCCTGACCACATGTTTGGTCAGCAAGGGCACAAGATCGAGTATATCTTCGGTAATTTGAAAGTCATCATCAATGCATCAAATAAAGATGATACATTCAGCAATGTCACGTACATCAGTAGTTTCATCAACACAAAGGGACACACGTCTCGTGGCAGTATCAGCAGATAATGGCGTTAATTGAATTTCAGTAAGTTCCTCTCTTGGATCAGCCAATTCTTCAACAAGAACTTGAGCGCACTTTTTGACGAATTCAACGTCTGTGTAATGTTTTGGTTTGCGCAACCATCCACGAGACTTTAAGCGAAGCCAGAGTTGTACGAGAATTCTTTGAAGAAGTTGAATAGTTAGTAAAGATTCTACAAGCTTCCGCTTTGGATAACTTCAAGAAGATACTTTTAAGCGCCTACTTTTGCTATTAAGTGGATATTTATCATTATAATTGGGGTACTTCGAAGAAAAATGATCAGTTAAATTTCTCATTTTCAAAAAAGTCACGGTAGAATCACAGATCAAGAAAACAGCAGCATTTTGTAATTCTTCAAAAAAGAATTATTCTTCCCATGAAAGCTGAAAACAAAGTTTAGGCTTTTTTGCTGGTTGTGCCATCATGTACAATACAACGTCAAAACTGAATAAAAATTGCCGGATAGGCAGATAAAGTATTGATTTGGTTGTCTACTATAAATATTATTTATTTATTAATACATCACACAGAACCTGTCTATAAAAATGACCTTTTATTCACCGGTCATCAATAGGCTGCTAACAACTCTATACCTGCCATTTTATTATGTATTTTTCAAATGGCCTTCCGGTCACAAAATTCTTTCCTACCGGCTACCTGTGGCCGGAAAACATAAGGTTGCGGAACACTGTTTTAGCCTAGCTTTCTATATTAAATATTTTATAGGTATTTGATATGCCTTAAGCAACAAACTCTTACCTTTGGAGAAGGGTAAACAGTAAAACTACAGATAATCCTATCAGGAAACATTTCACGAATTCTACTCAATAGAAGTAAACCCATTCCAGAACCAGTACCTCCTCCAATTGCATGTAAAAGCTAAATATGTATTATAAATAAAATTTAAATTCGGATTTCTTTCATCATAATATATTTCGTCCTATCTCATCAGATGATAACGGGAAAGTGAATTAAGAGTTTTAAAAAAACTGTAACTTCATATTCTTAATTCACTTTCCCAGTAATCATCTGATGAGATAGGACGAAATATATTATGATGAACAGAAACCCGACTTTAAATTTTACTTATGAAGAACAGAAAACTGGCTATAATTTTTATCTATAAGTTAACGAAACAGAGAAAAATTTATTTTAAAGATATGTATTAGTAATAAAAAATCTCATTTTTTATACTAAATTTCTATCGGATTTACAATACATAAAACAACAACAATGATAAACTTGTCATTTAAATGTTTTTGGTGTTATTTGTAGGTATATTAAAGTACCAATACTTCAAATAGAGTTTTTGAGTTTTTATATGTCATTTAAACCTTCAAATCTCTTTTTCTGTTGCAACACTATACAAAAAACATTACCTGAAAGCCTTGTAAATGGTCACAGTTTTCAGCCTCTTTAGTTAAGACATCGAGAACTGTTTCAGAGAGTTCTGCACCATCCGTAAATTGACCTTTCGCAAAATTATTAGACGCACTAGCTCTGCCATGTATAAAATTATCTGGTCGAAATAACTGACCAAATGGGCTGCCACGAATGTACTCCAAACCACTAGAATCTAGATCGACTAGAATATTTCTGGGGACATTTTTACCACCTGGAAAATGGAACAAATAAATAGAAAGTATATGAACGTCTTTCTATTAGATTTTTTTAAATATATTTTCACCACACGCAGTTTGCACTGATTTATGTTGTTGGTATTCTTAAAATAAAGTCAAAAATATATTCCAAGACAATAAAATCAGAATCATTTTCGAACAAAACAAAAATAACAAAGTCGGAAATTAACACAAATCAAATACAACACAGGTTGAAGTTAGGGTAACTGAAATTCTATTTGGGGATTACAATTTTGATTCATATTTCTATAATGTTTTCTTTTAAATTCTAATTTACTCACTGAGTACTAAAGAAAATAACAATAATTTAAAAATCACAAATTTTTGCATACAATATAGTCAAAGTTATTCACCCATGGCTTCATTGTAGTAAACATTTAATCTCTCTAATTGTAAATCAGAATTTCCTTCGTATAATCCAAGTGTATTTAAGCCATGTTCATCCGAAATAACTTCCCAAAACTAAAATCAAATAAAACGATTTAAAAGCATCTGTTTATGTAATAGTACATCTCATTACCTAAGTATAATATTTCTCATATTTTAATTACATATTTGATTTAAACTTTAAATATTTTTTCTCTCTTCAGTTATATAAGTAAAATTATACAAGTATGTACTTAGAGTGCAGATGCAACAGCCGAACAATCTATCCTAAAAACCATTAAATAATATCTATAGCTTGGGTTTTGATTTGAAAGACAGTCAGAAAGGTAACATACTCTCCATTTACCTATATATCAAGTTTGAAATTTTGTTGTTTTAAAAAGCTTTCAAAATGTCTTAAATATAATTTGCTGCAAAAGATATCCTTTTTTGACAAATACCTATTCTTATAGCCTATTTTTTAAAAAGCTGAAAATTAAAATTTTCATGATAAGCAGCCAACCTGAATTAAAAAGTACACATAATTTTTAATAACAATTACATAGGTAAAGGTGAAAATAACAAAATATGTTAAAATGAGCTAAATATAGAGCAAGCACTTGCTAGTTCATTAAAGTAGAATGAAATTTTAACTGCAGCAAACATACAAAATTAAAAAATAATAAATTAAAATCTTGCAAATCTTCCACAGTTCTAACACCAACACTACCATAGAACTTAATATAATATAACCAAAATGTGTTAAACATAAAATAACAACTTTTCAAGATCAAATCAAAACTATATTATCAAGTGCATCTTGTTCTGCACCCAAGCTGGAGCATGATAAGATGGTCAGTCAAGCTTGGTGATTGAAAGTACCATCTAGTTCAACGAAATAACAAAAATCAAAGAAACACCTAATACCGGTTTTTGACACTTGTAAGAAACACAATTCTCTTTCCCAGAATACAGCCAGAAAATATCTTCATTAAGAATATATAGCTAAGTCTTCATCATCTTTTACCCTTCAAACTGCTGTAAATAACATCTCTAATATAAATTAATATTAAAATTCTTTTAAAACTATATGGGAACAATTGGTATGTCAATGTAATAGTTATAGCTACGTTATTGACTAAATAATAAATTTACTGCGCTTATTTGTGAATAAGCAACAAAACCTATTGATGATGACGATGAGAGCCTGCTCATTTCTGGACTTCAGCAGTTTCATTGGAGATAATAGTTGACACGCCATGTTTTATGATCTTTTGCTAATTTAATTGAACCATGTTCATCACAAACCATTAGGTATCTTTTTATTAGAATCTTTAAAAAAACTATGATACCGCAAAATGCTTTGTTGATCCCATTTAGAGAAGCAAGTAGCCGTGAAAACATTAACTTTTCGGATAACCAAAAAAACAGTAGTTGTTAGAAAATTGGTTCTTTTGTTTTTTAACTTGCTTACTTTTGTTCCCATTTGATTTCCACATTGTCCCACCTGTAAAGTTATAATTTCTCTCATTTGTTTACCACTGTTCTCTTTGATGAAAGCAACGTTTATAAATCTGACAATGTTTATAATTCTACAGGCGACAACAGACAATGAATTATGAATGATTTAAAAAATAAGTCTTAGAAATTGAATAAAATATGTCGATAAAATAATGAAAAAATATTTTACTTTTCTCTCTGTACAAATAAATAATCTAAGTTCTATGACTTTTTTTATAGCTAGCGAAGTGGTAAACCATAGATCTAAAACATGGTCAAACTTTTATCAAGTCAAATAATTGCGAGGAAGGCAGTCTGGGTTACTCGGACCCGCGCGAGCTCGCGCTTACGGGGGTACAGAGAGTTCCTCCAGAACATTTTTAAAAATAAGGTATCACACTAGGTACTCTGTCTGAGATCATATTTCCCCCGATTTTTGACTCTTTTATGGGTAGCCACTGAATTTTCTATATGAAAATTTAATTATAAAATAAAATATTTTGAAAATTAACTGAGGCAAGTGCCTCATTTGTCTCAGAGTAGCTACGGCCTAGTAGATAGTAAATTATATGGATATTCTATATTTGTAGCTTAAATTTTATTGCAGTTGTGTTTATACTAAAAACTTCATTGTCCAACAAAGTGATCCAACAGTTATGTGGCATAAAACCAAACTATTTTAATTAAGGAACCTCCAAATAACACAAACTAAATTTAGACGTTAAATTAATTTTAGGTACCTACTAAGTTGCCTGGGCCTAATGTAAATTGGAAAAAAGTTTTCAGGGTTTAACAACTACAGCAACCCAAAATATAAAATAGATTGTTGTTTTTTCTTAACATGACTTCTTACCTATTTACAGACTAAATCTAAAATGGATATGCCATGTCGATATATCATGGTAATATTCGGATTCTTGGGCTGCCTAAACCTCTATATGATGCGTGTTGGTTTGAATGTAGCATTGGTGGCAATGGTGAATGCAACAGCCGTTTATGAAAATCCATCCAATGATAAAAGTATATGTTTGGACGATAATGCCGGTGGATTATTCAACAGTACTGTTATACAAGTATGTAATTTAGAATAATATTATTATTTGATAAATGTGCCATAAAAACATTTCTATTAATTAGAAATTTTGCAATAATATCTATTTAGGAACTAAATAATTAATAAACTATGGACCAAGCTTGGAGCACCCTAGTAAAACAACAAATAGCTACAATACCTAGCTAAACTTCTCTACAAACATAAATCATTTAATTCCAAAACTGATTCATTTTACTTTGAAACTACGATTTTTAGTGGAAAATAAGTGAGCCATCAGACAGTAATCGAATTTCCTGAATTATTTGTGACTCCGTAAAAATACCTAGCTCAGGATGAAATGACATAGCTTCCTTATATTTCAGTAAATATAAAACAATTTACACTAAGGTTCCTTTCTTTTATTGATGCCAAAGTAGCAGGTTTAAACCTATTTCGTAATTTTTAATGTTTTCATAGTATTTAATCTGTTATCAATGGAGGACCTCCAAGGTCCGCGTATCAACATATTAATATTTCTTAATGTAGCGCGAAGGCAAATTCATTTATAGTACAGAGGAACAAGGAATTATTTTGGGAGCTTTTTACTGGGGATGTATTGTTGCACAAATACCTGGTAAGTGATATCTCTGAATATTAAATACTTACATATTCCTAACTATGCTGAGGCGGCATAATCAGCTAGAACTAACCAAAGAATAGATTAGGTACCTACCTAGAAATAAGTTAAACATCCAATTACAAATTTCCAAACAACATTAAGATAATTAAACTATAATTTATAAACACCAATATTAGCTTGACATCCATCTGCATATTGTTTAGGGGTATTCGCCCCTCATCAGTACAGAGCAGGGTTCGAACCCTGGACATTCTGATTTGCATGTAAACATTCTAACCGTTTGGAGATTTTCAATTGAATATTTATCGGTTGATGTATACACATTTGAGAGTTAGTTCTCTTTGTCAAATTCAGCCTTGACATAACATTGACTTTTAACTTATAAACATCGCTTTTTGGGCGAGAGCTCGTAGTCCAGCAGTTAGAATGCTTACATGCTAATCAGAAGGTCCGAATTTCGAATCTTGTTATGTATTGATGAGGGTTAAATATCCTGATAAGTTATATTTAAATTAAGATATCGTTTCATAGTCCAATCTTAAAATCAAATGCCTCCATCTTATTAAGTCTCATTAACTATGAATAGATTTAATAATAGAGGTAGGTACCCATTTTGATTTTTAAAAATTCATATACATATTTAAATTAAAATCATAGTTATGTTGCATAAATTTGTAAATATTCATTGTTGTTATGCAATATCGACGTCTCTAAGCTAACACATATAAAATCTTACAATAGATTTTAACCTACTACTTTCCCAAAATTTGTACAAGTGCCCAGTTTTATTAAAATAGTTTAATGATATCAGTGATGACCCAAAAGGAGATGAAAACTTTCCGTACTTTGAATTTAACGCTTGGATTTACCTAAATAACTATTTGAAGGTCAGATTTTCAAGAATGTAATTGGTTAATCAAGCATTTCTTAAAGTAGGTACGGATTTAATGAAAAGGCTGAAAGAAACAGTCGCTATTTAAGATCAGAGTCTGTACTAATGATATGAATTTAAAGTAAGAAAAATGTTTTAGTGAGGAGGACTCAAGACAACTCATTTTTAACAATAATATAAAACCCTGTTAGGTTTGTGCTATTATTCAAATAGTATTTGTTGTTCGAAACACTACATGATGTATCTTTTATAAAATTGCTTTCTACTATTTTTACAAAATTATTTGCGAAAACATCTGTTTTAAAATTGGTAAATTACAATGCATAGCATAGATAGATATATTTAGAAGAATTACTCTACTTCATTTAATTTCTTGATGTATTTTAGGTGGCTACATTGCACATCGCTATAGTGCAAAGTTGGTGTTTGGATTAGGCGTACTTTTATCAGCGGTGATAAATTTGTGCATACCTATGGCAGCAAATTTAAATATATATTTATTTATTACACTAAGAATTTTTCAAGGAATTGCACAGGTATTTCAATTGTTTGCTTATTTATTTGTTTTTCGTTATTGAGTGTCATATTAGACCATTTCCTAATAAATTTCTTCACAGATCGCCAATTGTTAGACTAATAACAGCAAAATGCTTAACCCAACTGACCACTTAGAATTTTCAGAAACTTCCTCAACCTATTTACATACATTAAAGTTGGTTTAAAATATGTTGGGGGTCTACCCCTCCCCCTATGGTCACTAGGTTTGACCAAAATTCAAAAGTTCACCTTTTACAAACTTGTCAATTCTGATAGCAATTAATCATAAAATATATTTCGGGTTTTTAAAAATATTGATTTTTATGACAGGGGTGCAAGCCTAGAGCCAAAATTATCGATAAGCTACATTTTTTCAATTAGACAAAAACTAACGAACGAATTTCTTTAAATTTCAATAAACTGTTACCTAACAACGTGAAAAATTTCATTGAAAAATATTGCTCTAAAAATGTTATGTACATTTCTGAGTGGGTCATTAATTCAAAATTCTATATATTTAAATAGGAAAAATTAAAATTTAATTTCCTCATAAAATATGAATAGTTCATTTGGCATATCTAATCTTTATCTGAGATGTAATTAGTCTACCAAGCCAAGGTTAATAACTTTTTTCAAAGTCAGAAATTGATGTTCACTGATTTTGTACTTGGATCGGGCTGACGTTTTCTCAAATTCAAATTTAGAGCATACAATCAATCGAAAACCACTATGAATGACCTAAAAGCGAATACCAAAACATTTTACATCATCTACATAGTCATTTACATGTAAAAAAAATCACTTAACAAACCATTTTAAGGACTTGCTCTAGATAAATCAGCAACCATAAAGGAAGGCATTCAATTTTTAATACATTAATTATAATTACCTTCTAACTCAAAATCTCATATTTGAGCAAGATGGGGTGTTTTTGTTTGGATTTTAGAGCCATTTAGATGATTTTGGTCAAATATACCTATCAAAAAATCAATTATCAATATTTTTCAAATTTTATGAGCCCCGAGATGACCTATACACCAAATTTGAAGTAAATCAGATTTTTTTAAATTTTTGGACCTGATGACGTCATCGGTCCCTAGCTTGGACCCTTTATCGATTTTTGTTTTAATTTTTTTTCTGTCAATGAATTTGTCTAAGGTACCGGTGTACCAAATTTCAACCCAATCGAACCAGGGGAAAAATGATTTTTTTAGGGAGTGTTGACAGACAACACCTCGGCGATAGCCATGACGTAAAAACGTTATCTACCGCGGATTAAACTCTTCATTTATTGATTCTTTGTCATCCTCTGATTTAAATAGGCTCAAAAAATAATGTTTGCAATAATCACTTCAAATAACGGATGCTTATGAATAGCCGATTTTATCTATTTCTATGTAATTGATTATTTTACATTCAGAAACTTTACATTTTTTATAACATTGAGTATCTAAAAATTAAAATTGTTTTCTATATTTTAAAATATTTTGATCATCCTTAAAATAACCCTTATCATTTATAAATCATCCTGTAATGTGACGAGAATATTCAAATAGCCTTGCTATTATAGGGTGTTGTTAGTCCAGCACAATATTCCATTCTTGGTCCATGGAGTCCTCCTCTAGAACGAGGACGAATGTCAGCAGCCATTAACTCAGGTATCTACTACATACATATTTATTATCAAAGATTTTTAATATCTTTGCTTATTATATAGTAGACAATAATTTTGCTTCCAAGCTACAAAATAATTAAATTATTATACTTCTGGTGAATCGATTGAAAAGAAATCGTTATGGTACACTACATGTACATAAAAAAATCATTGTTGTAAGTACATAAAAATAAAAAGAACTACTAGAATAAAAAGTATTGATTTATCAATTGATGTATGTCGATTTTTAAAAAAAGTTAAATATTTTTATTAAAAAAATCAATAATAATGATCTAAAATCAATATTGTTATAAATATATTTCTGGGGGAATTAGTGGACTTTATTCCTAAACTTCAAAGTCAATTGGACAAAATTCAAGCTTTTGACCTGATGACGACATCGATCCTGGCCCATATCGATAATTTTTTTAATCAAAATATTTTAGTAGAATTGATCCACAATAAATATCTTTTGACTCCGAATGATTTTTTAAAATTTTGCTTTCATATTATAAAAGTTCAAAATGATTTTATTCAAAAAGATATAATGATGACCATACCTGATAAAGGGGGGACAGGGAGGACGTGTCCCCCGAAATCCAAAAAAGGGGAGGGGTCGAGGAAGAAAGGGG